>JABSTQ010002223.1:0-46546 GCA_013358835.2 Ixodes persulcatus | reverse complement strand
ATGCTACTGGCAAGGAGGCTTTTAACCGTCGGGAAACGTCTCAGTGAGTGGGTCTGTCGTATACTTCGCAACCCCCTATCACGGCCCTCGTGGTTAACGGCGACTGGCTATCTTTGTACGAAGGGCCCCATTAAGCCTCACTGAAGCTTCAAAGGACAGGAGAGAATAATGTAGCAAAGAAGCGATAGGAGAGAGGCACTCGACAAGGGAGGTCGGCCAGAGCAAGTTAGAAGCGAACGCTAAAAGAGAACGGATGCTCTGCCCTGTTATTAAACAACTTTGAAAGAAGACGTCTGCTTCAAGATATAGTCTTTGAGTTAATAACGAAGTCGGTTTTTATCCCCTTCATAACTAAGACAATTGGTGCGACCCCGGCCGTCAGCTATCAAGGTGCATTCTTTCAACGCAATATACGAGGGGAGGTCGAAAGGTCTGTTTAACTTCACAGAAATAGTCCAGATGCCCATGGCGTACAAACCGGGGGGGGGGGGGGGGGGGGCAAGGGGGGCGCTTTCCCCCCCAGTTCTCAAAGTGGGAGGCAAGGCATGTGCTTTGCCCCCCCCCCCCCCCCCCCCCCCCCGGAAACAGCCCCCTCAGCAGGGCAAGCACTGGCCGGCGGCGCCTTAGGGATACCAAGGGCACCGCCCCCCGGCCCGTGGGGGGGGGGGGCACCCATGACAAAATGCTGTATGAGGGGGAGGGGGAGAGGGGGTCCCAGAAAATGGAAGATTCAGATGGGGGGGGGGGGGGGCCCGGGCCCCATGCGCCTCCCCCCTGGCTACGTACCGGGGGGGGGGGGGGGGGGGTCTGGTTTGCCCCCCCACTCAAAAACAAGTTGGTACGCCACTGCAGATGCCATAAGAACGTTTCTTGTAAAAACAAACAAACTTATTTACCATTTTTCTACATACTTCTTCCACGTGGATGCAGCTCTTCATATGATGACTCTTTTGTAAAACTCGCGAAATATGTGAGTAATGTTGCAATGATGATGTCATCTTAGTCCTATTAGCCTTTTTTAAAGCATAAAAGGCCCTAATTAAAATTAACAAAAAACCGGGAATCAGCTCGCGCCAGGTGAGGATCGAGGCCAGAATGAACGTGGAAGATGATGAGAGACTTCCAGTGACATAACTGTCTGGCAAATGAAAAGTTACCCCAGTTTCCTATATACTACTGCACCTAAACACACTACTAAATCTACAACCGCGTACGTGCAGTGAAAAGGTAAAACTAAACTTGCATTTTGACCTTCCCTTGTAATGTGCTTAGATCTTCAGGTTGTGACTGTGTGAAAGATAACGTCGTAGAAACTTCCCGCAACCACCAACTCCACGTTATGACTCGGTTGCACAGAATAAGGTGCTACGTTAAGTTTTATTGAGTTCATTGATTAGCATGGGATAAACTGTACCCAGTCAAGCGGTCCAAAATATGATTATACGTGGGAGTAGAATAGCACTATGCATAACAGGAAGAGTTTGAAATGGCGGCAACATTTGAGCATACTGCAATAGACAATCTTTTATAAGTTTTTGTAAAGTGTACGGTCCCACGCTCAGTGCCCCGCTCTCTCGACGAGCGCCTTTCTCTGAACTTTCCCGGTCTCTGTCCTCGGCAGCGACTCGACGAAGAAGACGCCACCTCGCAGGTGCTTGTGCTCAGCACAGGATCCTGCAAGAACGAGACATCCTGCTTAAAAATAACATTATTTTTAATTCATTAATTTATACACTCACTCAGTCGTTTTCTCAGGCGCCCTCCATGGGTACCTAATGGGACTATTGGTCTTTGCTTGCCTTAGGCCAAACAAATATTAATGAGTTATAAACAATTTTATGGGCTTTCTGGAACTCGTATGGATTACTTGACTTCCAGCCTGTGATTGAACACCACTGGCGATCTCTCATTGACCTGAATGCCGCTGAACATATCCGCCTGCTCCGACCATCGATCTCGGGACCTCTCCAAAACTAGCGGAGCAATCTACCAACTGAGATAACCATGAGCTAGCTGTTAATAGAGCAAACGAATGCTAACAATTTCCACCAGTATGAATCCGACACTTAACGAGCTGAGTATCTGTCGCTTAATGTTTTGATTAAAAAAAACAAAAAACAACCTCTGACACGACAAAAAAACATTTTTTTTCATGCCAGGCGTTAAAATGGTGTATCAGGACATCACCAAATATTTGTTCCACTTTAGAGTTGCGTAGTTTTTTTTTATAAAAAATAGAAATACGAAGCCCAATTCAAAGTGCCCACCAGTGCCCTGTGACTTAACAATGTAGCCCAAGTTGTCGGGGTGGTCAGAAGAGAGGCAGAGCCGTTTATACTGAGAGAGTTTGGCCTTCTTAGGAAGATTTTGACAGCCTGGCAACCACAGCAGCGTAGTCTGACAACCGGAGGATGACTAATTCCGTCCGCCATTTTGGGGCTCTGGCTCATAGGAACTCTATGCGATTCTTCAGGAATTAGGAAGACGATGAAGTAATGCCAATTTGTGTTATCGCGAAATACGCTGGTTCTAGCGGGCAATAAATTCCGCCCATTGGCCAAGCTCCCTCAGTATAAAGGGCTCTAAAGGGAAGCATCGATCTACGTCACTAAAAGTGGGCTCGCCAGAAGTCATGTCAGTTTCACTCCTCGTACTCTCCATGACCGTGCCTAAGACTTTTCTTTTTATTCTGGTCTTCTCTAAGAGCGATCGTAGAAAACGAAGTTTCAGTTCCACTAGCTTTTGATCGCTGCACCGTTGGTTAGTTTGCGTGCTTTGAACGTTGATGACGAAGAGTCAGTGGATCGACGTGATGGAGGTCAATGATGAAAGCGTTGTGAGCGCAAGCCAGTGTACGAGTGCATGCCATCAGTCGGATGGTACAGAGCCCTACTGGGCAAAAACAAAAAAAAACTATCGAGTTTTGAAAAAAACAAACAAAAAAACTTTAGAACGCTTGCAGAAATTAGGATTGCTAGCATACGACACGTCTGATCGCACTGCTGAAGGTTCAGACACCGAGGACGTCGAATCATCGAATACTCTCCAGGCTGAAGATGCCTGCCGTCTATAGAAAACGAACTGGTGAGCGTACCAAGTACAAGTAAACATCGAGCATAAAGTACGTGTGTCGTCTAGAACATGAGTAGAACTTGTTTACTAGGTTCACTGACTCCTCTTCTTCAACCTTCACAGCAACATCAAGCGATGAAAAGCAAATAAAAAAAACCTTGTCTGCTTGGATCGCTCACGGAAATGCGGAGAATAACAAAAATATAAGAAAAAATATTACACGCGGTCGCGGTAAGCATGAGGCGTGATACAACTTACGTGACTTCCGGCGATGTCTCCTTCTGACCGCCCCGACATCTTGCGGTACATGGTTACGTTACAGGGCACTGGCGGGCTTTTTGAATTGAGCTTCGTATTTCTATTTTTTATAAAAAAAAAAAAAAACAATAAACTACTCAACTCTAAAGTGAAACATTTTTTGGTGATGTCCTGATACACCATTTTAACGCCTAGCATGGAAAAAAAATGTTTTTGGCGTGTCAGAGGCTTTTTAATAATTTATAAAACTTTGAAGAACCAAATATTGATACAACTCAGTCAGGTAGGTTATATCGGTGAAATAGTTTTAAACTATTTCCCCGATATAACCTACCCGATAAACAAATGCACCATTAGCACAAGGTTGCTAATGGTGCACTTGGTTCTTCGCAACTCCTTGAAAGGGTGAACTGTCATGTTCCTTCACGTCTAAACAGACATTTTGTTTGCTTCTATGTTCACTCACTGTGTAATGCCTCACCTCTCTCTCGGATTCAGTCATTATATAACGCCATCGCTCCACCCCACCTTGATATATCTGCCGCTGTTACAATCTACCGTCGCCATTTCGATAATCTTACATTTGTCTCTTAATTTCATGTGTTTTAGGATTTTTGTTTGTTTGCTGGTTTTATCATTTGTGTTGGTGCACCAAGAAGAAGACCGATGTGGTTGTTTTTGGGCACCCAAAATAAAGATTATTTTTATTATTATTATGATAAGATATTTCACGAGAATTATCTAATGAATGGGCGAGAGTTATAAATTGCAGTGCAGGTTTTATTTTTTTTTTGTAGGCGAAAAGGCTACAAAAACAGCTAGAGTATGTAATCAGAGGCATTATTCTAGACTATTTTACAACTACGTGCACCTGACGGCGCAGGTTCAAAAGTACGAAGGTTGCTCAGCTGCGCGTTCAATGTCCACGCCTGGTGATATCTCGGCGCTTTAAAATACCACGAGTTAGCTGACGGGCAATGAAGCTCAGCTGGCGTATTTTCCCCGATCAGTGAATTTATTAATTTAAACTCAGAGACTAAAAGAATTATAAAAAGTAAGGGTAATCTATATTAAGATTTTGCGACTATTGTGGGGAAAAAGTAAATAATTACAACTACCATTATACTTTGAATTAAAAATGAAATATTGTCAAAAGAAAATTACTACAAAGATTTTCAAGTTACAGCCAATAATATATTTTAACGGGATTGCTACCCTAGTATGATTTGCGATATAGTGAATGAAGAATCTATAATTAAAGTATACTGTAAACGACTAAATTTTTGCGAGGACCTAGTTTTCGCGAATTTCGCGAATCGCCTACGATTCGCGAAAAATACATCCCGCGAACAATTTGGGCAGTATGTGAACGCTACGGAAGCTACACTCAATTCGCGAAAATTAGAACCCGCGAATAGTTTCAAATTTTCAGCTTTTGGTCCGATTCGCGAAAATTTGAGCCCGCAAAAATTAAGTCTTGTACAGTATTTTGAATCTACTAAAATATCCATGGTAAACCCGAGGCAGAGGAATAATAAAGGACGGAAAGAACTAGAAGGTCTCAAACACAGATTTGAATATAGCCAGAAAGTTGAAGCGTTTTTAGGGGCGGTTTTGAGGTGTTTTGTGTTTTAGTGCTTTGGCGACGCCGTCACTGCACGTGCCACGCTGCTTTTCGTCCTCCACAAAACAGAGGCTTCCCGCTCTGCCTTGTGAGTAAAGGGTTGTATATTACATTCCCCTGCGTTGTGGTTTTTCCTACATTGACCATACTAGCCGCTGCATAAAGGATCGGAATTTAAAGCATAAAAGGGCGCTGAAAAGTAATGCACCAAATTCCGAAATTGCAAAACGTGTTGATGAATGTAACAGCTGTGAATGTGAACTTGAGTTGGACAGCGCTCAGGTCTTACATATAAAAAAAAAACTGTTGGAGATTGATAACAAAAACTCTGCATTATATAAGCTCTGGAAATTGTCTCGGCCAACTTTGTTTGACTCTTGATAAGGAAACGAAACGTTTTCTGGGTCTGTGCTTATTTTTTTCACTTTAGAGTAACTTGCGGTGTGCCAACTTTGTCCTCGCCAAGTGCGGAGAGAGGTTTGTGGTTTGGGTTTATTTATTTGTTCGTGCCTCGTTCATTCGGGTTTCGGTTTTTATGTGCGGTTCACATGTATTGTTGGAGGTTAGGGTAAATTTTTGTGGTTTGGGCGAGAAGTTGTATTGAATGTGTGAAGGAGGTATAGAAGTCTATGTAAGGCGATTTTATAGCGAGTCTATATATGACTCGCGGGTCGGACTTGTCGTGTCGGCTTCCTCATGAAAACAACAACAACAACAAAAACCTTCAGCGATTGAAGCGAAAATTGCACATAACGCATACAAAATACAGCACAGCATTCGCTTTAATAAAGAAAAAGCACAAACCAAATACCTGAACCACATAGTGATGATAAAGCGCTCCTGATAACAATGCGGAGGACATAGCACTCACCGCAAACGTTTCCCAGTAAAGATTATTGCTGCGCAAGCTGCTGCGGCGACGGCAGCTTGCGAGGTGGGGAGTGACGTCACTAGCCTTACATACAGGGTGTTTCACGTAAGAGTGACTAAATCCCTAAAATTAGTGCATTCGGGGTAAAAGGATTACTGTAGACGACTAAATTTTCGCGGGCTCAAATTTTCGCGAATCGGGCCAAAGCTGAAAATTTGAAATTATTCGCGGGTTCAAATTTTCGCGAATCTAGTGTAGCTTCCCAAGCGTTCACATATTGCCAGAATTGTTCGCGGGACGCATTTTTCGCGAATTAAAGGCGATTTGCGAAATTCGCAAAAATTAGGTCCTCGCGAAAATTTAATCGTTTACAGTATTTTCTCAGGACCGCATTTTTCGTGGCTGTGGACGTCAGAAAATGCGCATCACTTACTAATTAGTTCGCTGATTAACTAAAACTTTCTAGTCAACCTTTAATTATTGAAAATAGACATATGGTTCCAATTAGAAACTTGCTGAGCGTCATCGAAAACCACTAAATCAATAATTTTCAGAAAGACTGAGCACGTGAGAGGCGTGGTGCGCTAAAGTTACCCCGCGTGGAGCAGGTTCAAGGCTGGGGCCCTCATAGGAGACGGAAAAATCGCGCGGGCACCTTACCGCAACCGTCAGCCTTGTACCTGCTCCACGAGAGGTAACTTTAGTGCACTACTGCGCTTCTCGTGCACTCAAAGTCTTAGCGAAAATGACTGATTTAGGGGTTTTTGTAGAAGCTTAGCAAGTTTCTAGTTGGAACAATATGAATATTTTCACTAATTAAAAAGTTAATTAGTCATGTTCAGTTAATTATCCAACTAAATAGTAAGTATCGCGCAATATCTGAGGTCCGCCACCACGAGTAATGCGGTCCCGAGAAAATTATTTCTTTACTTTAAATACATTAATTTTAGGAAATTTGTCACTCTTACGTGAAGCACCCTGCATAATCACCGATGTTCGTACATAAGCTCGCTTCCTCCCGGCTATCGGAGGACCCCTGCGTGCTTCCGGTTTTTCTCTTTTTTTCGTTTTGTCTCACTGCCATCTGTTATTTGCACTATGTTCTACAGTGCGCACCGGTTCTTACAAACGTGTGACAGGTACTTCTTTGAAGAAAAATGTTACGCAATCACTGTGCGTTCTTGAAGAACAAATAAATATACCACCGGAAGTCTGCTGGGGCACCAAATACTGTAGCGCCTTCTTCTCTCGTTCCCCTGTTCCTTTCTATTTTTGCGCAAGTTTAACCATGTTTAATTATTACCAACTCGCCCAACTAACCACCTTATTACATGATACCAACTCCCGCCGAATGAGTGACTTTCGTCACTCATTTGGTATAGTGCGGCGGGCAATCGTTGCAGGTTATACCACAGCTTCGCTAGCCAACCACCTTTACAGCGTGGATTGGAGCCCCGACTTATTTGTTGAATAAACTTCAAAGCTGTGTTTGAGACTTTGTCGTTCTGTCTGTTTTTTTTTATTCCTCAGTCGCGGGTTTACTATTGATGTCATTCATTAGCTGAGTCCTGGACAGAAGCTCTCCGGACAAAAACTCATTGGACAGAAGCTCACCGAACAATAGGTCACTGGATTTTTCACAGACGTGGATAAAAGCTCACTGCTCTTACTCATGAACCCGGGTAAAAGCTAAACCGAATAAAATTGTTTGCTTTGGTACATGAGCTCAAATAACAAGGAAAATTAAGCAGCGCATCTATGGAATAAGTATGTATGACTCGCGCAAGGTATGTTCCTTGTTTTGAGACAAATCTACACTGCGTTAAAGGCACTTAAAGGGATACTCAACCAAACAATTTAGTGTCCATAGTAAGTGGCGCACGTTCTTCCCACGAGCCAGTAGCCGCCGCTGTGCGCGAGCACACGCAACGAAATTGACGTCACAGTCCCCAATTCGCGCTTAAGATGACAGTGAAATGTATGGGCTTCTTGCCAAAGGAGAATAAAGACAGGGTTTCCATCTCCACAAGTGGAAGCTACGTGCTTGTTAGACCAGTTAATCGCTTACCTTTTACACCAAACCCCAGTGTGGAGATGAAAAGCTTGTCTTTATACTCCTTTTCCCCGTAGCCTACACATTTCACTGTCATCTTAAGCGTAGAAATAAAGGAAACAGCGCGCAAACGACAAGGACGGGAGGAAAAGAAGTACACAGGACAGCGCTCGTCCTGTGTACTTCTTTTCCTCCCGTCCTTGTCGTTTGCGCGCTGTTTCCTTTATTTCTAAGCATGAACCAACTCGCCCACATCGCTACTCTGATCTTAACCCTCTATGGAGCGATATATTTCGTAACTTATAAAAAAATTATACTTTGCTTGTTAAGCACTGTTATATTACCAGTAACACTGTAAAAAAAATTCAAACTGTTTATTCAACAACTTTACAAGAAACAGAAATGTGACCGTTTGGTAACATGGCTCCATTACACGCAATATTTATGCGGTATGAAACGTGTAAAAGCAATCTCTTTCCCGGGTAAAACACAAATGCAAGCTGCATTTTCTGCACAAGACACGCGATGTTCCCTGGCAGTCAGGCATCTTGCACCGTCCTCTCTGTGCTGTCATGATGGGTAAATGTGAAATTCCATCAAGGCGTGCGTCCTTGCAAGGCAGGGGCTTTGCCGGTCCTCTGTGCTTCTTGGCTTCGAAACGGGCCTCAACCTCCTTGGACGGCCGTCCCCGCTTTGGCCTGTCAGCTTTTCCGGCCTTGCAGAGGGCTTCGGCAACTTGTGCCTTGAACAAACAGAGAGAAAGCGTCGCTCTTTCCTTGAGGCTTCTGCGATAAAGAAGCCAAGAGCTGACAAGCATCATGTCCATTGCATGAAAAAAAATCTTGTGGTACCACTTCTTTGATCGCAAGCGAATGCGATACAACGCAAGAAGAGAGTCCAAGAGGTCGACGCCTCCCATGTTCTTGTTGTAAAGAACTACAACGGAAGGGCATTCAACACCAATAGTCGTCTTTTCAGCTGATGACCACCTCTTCACTGTGCTTGTGGGATCTACACCAGCAAAAGTTGAAAGCAAATGAACAGGCCGGTTATCATGCCATTTAGTGGCTTTCAAGACTACCCCATCAACAATGGTTTCTTTAGCGTCGACAGCGCCACGGCCTGCCTTCTTCATCTCTTTATCCGATTTGAACTTGCATCCATGGAGTCTATTTGCTCGTGCTGTGCCAGTGCTCTCTATGCCTCTTTTCGAGAGGTAGACTTGCAGAGAGAGGCTTGTAAAATAATTGTCGTAGAAAAGCTTGTGTGACATCCCATCTGGAACCTCCCTCGCCAGTCTAAAGACAACGTTGGAGCTTGCTCCACAGTCATCTTCTCCATTGAGGAGCACATTGTCCTTTCTCCCGGTGAATATCTCAAATGAGTAGCATAAGCCGCTAACTCCTGAAAGTACATAGACCTTATAACCCCATTTGCGGGGCTTCTTCGGAAGGTATTGTTTGATCCTGTGTCTTCCTGTAAAGGGGATTATCTGCTCATCAACTGTCAGGTGTTCCTCTTTCGGAACATCTCTCATTGGCTTGAGTACCTCCGTGAGAAAGGGCCGAAGTTTCGCAAGGGCATCCGAATTTTCGATTGGGATGCTTGTGTTGTCTTTGAAGTGGAGGTTGCCTTTAATCTCCTCAAAGCGCTTACACGTCATTACTGTCGACACGTTCGGGATGTTAAACTCCTTTGTCCAATAATACCTAGACCCAGGCAGTTGCGTGATCGACATGTGGAAAAGTATGCCGATAAATTGTTCCAGCTCTTCCTCTGACATACTCAAGGGACTGTTCGGTGAATGTTGGACACTGTAGAGATTTGATTGCTCTACGATCAGCTCAGTGAGGGAACTTGTGCAGTAGTACTTGAAGAATTCGTACGGGGTTTCCATGTTCAGTATGCACTGCGGTAGGTCCTCCGATCCCTTGAAGTCCACACATGTTGTCGAAGTATTCACAGTTTTCCAAACTGGCCTTTGTTGGACTTTCTTGCCTCCCAAAGGTCCTGGAGCACCTTGTGTTGCCCTCTGACATGACGTTGATGCCGTTGAATGACCAAACGACGAAATGGCATCAGAGTCCAAGGTCTCCGGCTCGGATTCCGTGTCCGAATCTAGCACATGGCCAGCGGGGACGTCTGCAAAAAAAAAAAAAAGAAAACAGATGAGACAAAAAGTTTTAATGACCTCCTATAAAGAATTTCGTTATACTTTCTCTTCCTTTTCACGACTTTTATACACGGTTGTTACGAGTGCAAACGAATTTAAACATCCAACGAACTTTAAACCAAATCATTTTTATAAAAAGTGCACAAGCATACATACACTCAGGGTCGTCGTCGCCACTCAGCTCGGAATCTTCGCTTTCACTTGGTATGCGCCGAACGCTCACGCTCTGGCGCCTGTAGAAAGCACTGGGATCCATCTGAGAGAACAAAGCAAGATGTCCACACAAAATTGCTTTAAGACATAGGTTTTAGAGCCGTACAGAAACCACCCTATAAAGCGGCATGTTAGACGGCTGAAACCCATTACGGCGCCAAGTTACCGAACGGTCACGAACCCAAATTCAGCCCCCTTGCATTTATAAAACAACCAATCACTTGCAGATCTGCACTCTAAGAATCTTTGTTCTATCCAAGATCGAACACAATTTTTTAAAAACAACAATTACGGAAACGTTTGAGAGTAATAAATAATGAAAAACTTACAAAGACACTGGAAACCACGCCGGCACGGCCGTTCGAAAAAAATCCAGCCTAGTGCTTCCTTCTGGTGGAGAAAGTTGGAACTAGCGGAATCTGGAAATAGGTGTGTTGCCAAACGGTCGTGTGGCGCGTTGGGAGCAGTTTGTTGGTAAAATACCTTTATAATAAATTAGGGTATGGAATGTTACCATATGGTAACGTCGCTCCATAGAGGGTTAAGCGTGAATGGATGCATATGACGTCAATTTCATTGCGTGTTCTCGCACACACCGGCGGCTGTTGACTCGTGGAAAGATTGTGCGCCACTTATTATAGACACTGAGATGTTTGGTTCAGCCATAGCCTCCTTTATACTAACAAAGTCTGGGTGATCGTTACGTGACGCGGCCACCGAAAGTGAAAAGGTAGAGCGGCAGACAAGAGTCCAGAGCCGTTTATTGAGAGAGTTTGGCCAAACATTGGTTTGAATAGGCGAGCATCTCGGGGCCAACCACAGGCCGCGAAACAGCCCCTAGCGGTGATCGTGTACTCTAAATTTGTGACACGACTAATTTAAGCCGTTTTAGCGTCACTAGAGTGAAAAGCTTTAGCTCTCGGTGACTGAAAACTTTGTGCATCTGAGGTTTTCGCCACTCTAATATTCAAGTGTAGAATAAATGACATGCGCTCCAAACCAAGGCCGACTTGCTAGAGACAGCATCTCAGCTGAGACTGGGAAAGGAAGCACTGCCAAAGCCAGCGAACGAGCCAAGCGGGACTCCGCGTCTCAAGAAGCTCGCGCGCCCCACCCTTCGCACTGTTTTCTTTCAGCCAGTCTCAGCTTAGATGCACTGTTCTAGCAAGCCGGCCTAGAGCAAACTAGGGTGCCTCAATGTCCTTCTGTTTAGGGTGATGCCATCCTTTGTAGTACCCGATGCCGACAGCACGCGCTCACGAGAAAAATACAAAGAAATCGACGAAAACAAAATGTCGCCATAGCACAGTCAGCGCCACAAACACGCGCAGAGACACGCACTTTCACGCGCTTCTGAACAAAAAATAAAAATAAATGTGGGACAAAATGGCAAGATGCCACCACCTAGGGTGCCTCAATGTCCTTCTGTTTAGGGTGATGCCACCCTTTGTAGTACCCGATGCCGACAGCATGCGCTCATGGGGAAAATACAAAGAAATCGACGAAAACAAAATGTCGCCATAGCAGAGTCAGCGCCACAAACGTGTGCAGGGACACGCTCTTTCACGCGCTTCTGAACAAAAAATAAAAATAAACGTGTGAGACAAAATGGCGAGATGCCACCACCCTAAGCAAAGCGCACATGAAGGCACCCTACCACCACCCTAAGCAAAGCGCACATGAAGGCACCCTAGAGCAAACTGTCACCGATACTCCATCTGCACAAACATCAGCAGTGCAGACGAAGGCATGGGCACGAGCGCGTGGCTTTGGAAAATGCCTCCTATGCACGAGTTCTCGTACAAACGAAAGCATTTCTCTGAGCTAGGCTCACGCGCGTGTGCCTTTGTCTTTACTGCAGACATTTGTGAGATGGACTAGAGAGGCAGAGATTGAACGCTTCTATTTCGCGCTTTAAATGTCGTTTGTAATATTGTGGCGTCGCGGTCTCCTGATTGGTCAACGCTGTGTCGTACCTTTAGTTTACGCTCTAACCGCGGGGGGAGTTTTCGGCGCTGCCGGCGGCCTTTGCTCCGCCCATTGTCCAAACTCTCCCAATATACGGCTCTGCAAGAGTCATGTAATGGGCGCCCCGCTGCGGCGAGACGCCGACACACTTGTCCCGAGGCATGGAATGTCCGCTCGTGCTTCTCGCGTTCCTCAAGCTAACGCTTTTTTTCTCGTCAGGTTTGAAAACCATGTTTGGGCTGCCCGCGAAATGCTCTGTGGTACCAGATCCTCGCGCTCCAAATCTGCGACCGGGCACTCTATGGCTCCGTCATCGAACTGCCAGGCTTTCTGAGTATAGAGGAGGCTATGGTTCAGCATCCATTTAACAGAGGTACAATGGTGGAAAGAGCCAACGAAGCCACATGACCGTGCTGTCTAGAGCTACAGGCGCGCGTCATGCTGGCGGCAAGAGGAACCACGCGAGCCGGCCGGTGGCGAGATTAGCGGCTTTCAACATCTGGCTATCTGAACTTGCTATGTTTCATATCGCTGACGCATGGTGAATAATTTTAAATAGATCAGCGTTATCAAATCTAGCAAGACCGGGTGGCCGGATGTCGATGGCCGTTAATCTCGCAACCGGACGGCGTCCGTCTTGCGTGGTTCCTCTCGCCGCCTGCATGACGCTCGCGTCTAGCTCGAGACCGCTTGCCCCTGTGGCATCGTTGGCTCTTTCTACGACAGTACCTTTTATGTTTATCGACGTTGTAGCGCACTACAGAAACTGTAACTCCTTTACCTCTACCTTTAAATGTTTTTAACGGCTTTCGTAAGGTAACGAACAAATTAACGGCGCTCCTTTTTTGTATTAACTGTAACGCTAAGAAGTTACTCTAACAATTTACTAATTACTGTAACACGATTACTTCTTTTTCCTGAGTAACTGTAACTGTAACACGGTTACTTCTTTTTCCTGAGTAACTGTAACCGTAACACTGTTACGTTTCAGCAGTAACGTGCTCATCGTAGAAACAAACAAGTGCCACTTGCAGTGTCGCAAAGTCAGCATACATCCCTGGTCCAAATGCCCACAGAGCACCCACAGAAAATTTGTGTGGGGTCCTAGAGGTCTCTATGGGGCACCCATGGGATTGTATGGGTGTCCTAAAATCTCTGTGGGGTCAGGCCTGTGGGCCTATGGGACATGTGGGTTACTGTGTGGGGTCCTTTGGGTACCCCACACAGCCTGTAAGGGCTCCTTTGGGTAGCCCACACGGCCTGTGGGAACTCCTTTGGGCAATCTCCACAGCCTGTGGGGGTCTTTAGGTAACCCGCAGAGTCTGTGGGGATAGAACCTTGGCTTTTATGGGACATGTAATAAATTCTGTGGGTTGCTGTAGGTACCCCGCAGCCTGTGGAGATAGAGCCTAGGATCCCATAGGACAAGTACGACATTGTGCGGGCTGCTGTAGGGATGCCACTCGCTAGGGGAGCGCGCTGTGTTGCTACACGGGACATGTGTGAGGCCTATGGAAAGCCCGTGGATGTGCGCCTCAAGATATATTCTACAGGTCATGCAAAATATAACTTTTTTCTAAGTCTTTTTTTTTAATTACATCGCTCACTGCTGCATGAATAGCATGAATAGCGAGGGGAAATGTTTGCGTTGATAAATCCTTCGTAAATGACTGCCGACGCTGGCGTATTTGATCCCAGCGTGCCAAGGCTGGCGTGTTTTACTGCGAAAACGAGAGAAAAAACAATGCGGTGAGGAAAACACATTCAGGATATTGAGAATCTGAACACGAACGCCACAAAAAATAAATTTTACAACGCCGAACGATACTTTTTCAGGATTCTATTTCAGGCAGGAATCGACTATGTTCTGTGGTAGTTATGATCATCTAGCAGAAATATTTGAAATGTTCACATAGCCAGACGATCTGTCCCCCGATAGCTTATGTTATATGACATACCGCACCAGAGGAACGGGAATAAAAAAAACTTTTTTTGGACTCGCACTTTCTACTTTCACATTCTGCGCGAATTTTACCCTAAAGTAGGGGGCCGGCGACTGCAAAGAACACAGCAAATATGTCAAACAATCAAAACAAGCAAAAACTTAAAAAAAAAAAAAAACATTTACAAAAGAACTTCATTCTGTTGGGAATCGAACCACCGACCACACGATCAGCAGAACGGCGCGTTAACACGCTAAGCCAACTTGAAGGAGTTGTTGCTTAGGAAATTATATGTTTTCTAAATTCGTTTGGATACATTGTGTGGTTAGTCTCGTATTTAATTTTTTTGCTACCTGTTCAGGATCGTATTTCTAATATTGTGGCATTGTTGACATGCTCAATAATTTATTGTTACTGTGTCTCCTAATAGTTTTTTAATGCGCTTTGCTGATCGTTTCATTGCAAGCGTGTTGAAGATACGCGAACATAGCCTCCGTAAAGTCGCTAGGCATCCATAATAGCCAACGAATGCAATCCAATCCAATCCACAACTTTTTTTTTTGCGCGTTTCGCTGGTCGTGTTGGCCGTGTGTGTTTCATATCTCTGTTTTAAGGTAAATTTGCCGAATAGTCGTGATGCGTGGAGTTCACCTTAGTTTCAAATGTGTCTGAAAAAGAAGGAAGCGACTGTGAGCCGTGGAACTACGTCGAATCTGCTCAACAGCGAAGATCGTGGCACGGTCGTTCCAAAGTAAGTTCCTTTCTTTGTTCGTTAGGGCTAGATTATTCTTTCCTCCGTTCAAAATGCTTGTTATTGTCTCGAGATCACTCGCTTTTACCATTATTACTAATTGTGCGCGAATGGTGTTAGCACTCCATCCTTGCGCTAATTATCGGTCACAGATGAGCGCTTACGCTGCGTACTCTCTCCAGGTCCATCAAAAGCGGCGGAAATTTTTGGCACATGGGGACGGGCGGGCAGGCGGGTGGGCGGACAGGCAGGCAGGCAAAGGCGGAAAAGGAAGGGGGGGGGGGGTTTGATTGCCTCCCTCCACCGTATTGTTTACTGGTAAACTAGAATGTCTGGAAGAGCGCGGTGCCCCTCCATCGCCGAAGCTCTAGGTTTGACACTACGGGGGGATTCTGTGTGCGTATTTGCGTCCGGAGAGCTGGGCCAGGCAAAAGGCAGCGATTGATTGATCGAGCAGGCCCGTAGCTTCCGCCGCCCAGTCGTCTGCAAGCGACTTCATTTTCGCGATTCGTAATCAGAAAAGAATTGCCAAAAATTGGTGCCGCGGTAAATTCACCCCATGGTGATTAATGCATAGCATACCGCTCCCGATCGTAAAAATGTGTGCCCGCGAAATAATTTTTGACGCCGCTTCTGGGCTTCTGGGGTAATTTACAAGCATGTCCTTAATTAAGGTAGTGTCTCGCCAGTTTATGGGAGGTATATTTTGTTCAGTGTAAGTATATAGTGTTCATACCTCACCCAATTTCTGTTTTTTTTTCCCTTTGGTACTGCCTTTAGCGAATGGTGTAGGTTGTAATTGTTTTTGGTTGTTGCATGATTGTAGTAAGGTGGTGAGCTGGTACTAATTGAACACCTTGAAAAATAGTTCACAAAAAGTTAAGGAGACAAGGAGAGTAACACATAGACCACATGCAAGCGCAGACTGTCAACTCGCATAAACAGAGAAGAAGGAAATAAAGAATGCGGAAGGAGCTCGAGCAGAGGCCCAAGTGGAACGCGCTGATTCACCCATTAGCAAGAGCAGATTTTAAAAGCATAATTTCCTCGTCAGTTAAGGTAACAGATGGATGGCTAATACATCAAAACAGCTCAATCTCTCCGTAAAATTCACGATGGACTGTCAGCTATCTATGCACTGTTTACACTGCTCGTGTATGTCGCCCTTAGAAAAGACGTGAATAATTAGCATATACTATAAAAAAAACATACAAGAGGATTTTTCTAGGCCTTTATTATTTGTAGTATGGGCAACCAATGTGTCCGCACATTTTTCTGTTATCTGAGCTACCAAGGAAATTGTATTTAGTCTTGTGCATAGGGGTGAATTAGCACGTTCCACTTGGACCTGTCTGAACTTTTGCTAAAGCTCCTTCCGCATTCTTTATTTTTTTTTCTTCTCTAATTTATGTGACTTGGGAGTCTGCACTTGTATGTAGTGTATGTATTCCTCCCCGTTATTCCTTGTTTTTTGTGTACTATTTTTTAAGATGTTCAATTAGAATGAACTCACCGCTTTACTACATGGAAAGGCTGTTGTTAATTCTAGAGTGTCTGTAAACAATCTACCTGACATCTTTGCCTCGCGCCCCGGTTCCTGAAGCTCAGTTCTCCGAGCACAGCCTTTTTGATTTCTCTGATCCTCTCTTCTTTTCTTTTGTGTTCAATAGATTGAGTTGCTAGTGTGCACCTGTCTGTGTCCTACGTGTTCCTGTCCTTTTGTCCTTGTCTTTTTGTGCACTTTTTTCAAGTTGGTCCATGATATTTTTTATTGTATATTCTACTCTGTGTTTTCATCTTTATACTTACTGCAGCCCTTGCCAAGCCGAAGTTGGCATTCACTTTCGCCATCCTGATGTGAGTGTCCTGAGACGACACAAGATGACAGTCTCCTCTGCTGAAGTCCAGGCTTCATGGAAGACTGCCAAGGCTGTTTATGGTAAGGTGCTCTACATATTGGGCAATATAATAGCAACTTATTGCTGCTAGGATTGTTTTTAACACAGACTGTGTTTATGGGCTGGCCTTTAGCAATTCTGATGCCACTCGCTTGGAATGAAAGCCTGTAGGGAAATTCCGCATTTCTGTCGTAAGCGGAATGCAGAGTTGACAACAGAAGTGCATCACTACTTCCATGCAGTGTTGCTGTGTGTGTTGTATTTGTATTTTGTATTTGTTTATTTAGTGTTCCCAATAATGGCTAAAGCCTTCCCATTGGTGCGCTTGTGAACGGCGTGAGCGGTGAGCAGTGCCACTCTCGTCCTTCGCCACCGTGCCCATTGATTTTCAGAGAAGTTTCCAGTATTGGTCTCTATGATATTTTGTCATATATCGCACATGGACACAACCAGGGCGCTGTACCTACAATTCAACACTCGCAAGACTTGCGTGAATACACCCTGTAGCTGGTCGCACTTTCAGAGTCATTTTAATGTTGCAAAAATAAATAATGACATTGGCATATTTGTCGTGCTGAATTCTGTCACACTGATCTCTGATCTCTTGAACTGCGGATGTTTTGTATAGATTCTTGTACATCTCTCCCTCACATATGTCCGAAAACATTTTACTTGGTCTATCAAGCCGTGTAGTCAAGAAGCTATGATCTGTAAAACTCCCCAGAGCACTCCTAAGTTGCGAAGCTTCGCGGTAGATTTTTATGAAAAATATTCCGTGCTATTTCCTAACCACGAATACTTGACTGCAGGAGCATGGTATGCATTTGACATACTCTCTTTGACAAGCTACAGCATCATAAATGTCATGGCCACGACCCTTACTATACCTATTAAGTTTTTGGCTGACTGTGTCATAGAAGCTGTGTATGGGCTGGACCAAACTGCAATCAGCCTTGTGTTATGTGGCACTGCTCTCCCTGTATACACAGGGGCAGGAGTGCAGCCGCATTGCTCCAAGCTGGTGTGTGGTTGATTAAATTGGTATATACTTGCCACCCCACTCTCAGCTTTTAGTGTAGCACCACGCACATCTTGTGGCAGTGCTGCACACTGCTCTGACGCATGTCATATATTTTTTTATATTTTTCACAGAACAAGTGGCAGCAGCACCAGCTCCTGTGATGCAGAGCGTGTGCCAGTCAGGTGCAGCCTTGGGTGGTGCAGCTGCAAAACCTGCAACCTTAGATGGAGCAGCTGGTACAATCGGACCTGCATCCGCTGAGGCAGCTGCTAAAGCACCCGCTGAGGTGGATCCATATCAGCTCCTAAACTTCCTAGAACGTGAGATGGTAAGTTGATTTGGTAATTTTTTGCTTTACAGGAGATACCTCTGGATAAAAAGCATTTCTATGCTTGCACAATGTCTTCATGATGAAAAGGCCTTGACATTTATCATTGACCATGTAGATCTCGATAAATGTTGCTCAAATGAGATCTCTCTTTCAGTACCATCGCCACAAATTATTGTTTTTTGGTGTCGCATCACTTCACCAGCAGTGGTGTAAGAACCAAGTTTATAATGTCTTGAAAAACATATTTAAGGCGACATCTCTTTGTAGAAAGTTTAGACCTGCATCTCTAATATTCTGCTCAACATTTTGAGTGCATAGGGCAGAAAGACTTGGAGCATCATATTCCCCATTAATTACCTTTGGCCCATGCAATAAACCCTTTTCAGAAGTGTGTGCATGTCCAAGGCCGCCATTTCTTCAACGCGGATCCCGAGTACGCGTTGGAAACAAGCGCCGCGTCAGTGATTGGCGTGGATAGACGTGTGTGCAACGTCAGCGTTCCACGTGGACTTCGATCCAATCACAGCTTTCGTGTCCAAGAAATACCGACCGTCAATGTTGCTTGCTTAGGTTTTGAAAATGGTCTATTCTTCCTATGTTCACCAGGTACATGGGAATGAAACTCCAGCAATCTTGGAGCATAAAGTGGCTTCTTTTCTTTTAAGGCGTTAGTTTTATAGTCCCAGCCACGCTCGAGGTTGCATATCAGTGGGCGCATCTTCTCATGTTCTCTATCCATTACGCCGACCGAAAAGTTCAGGGGGCGGGGTGGGGAGGGGAGGGGAGGGGGATTATGGAACACCATCTAAGGAGCTGGGCTAGTAGGCAAAGAGGGCTGGAAAGGGAAGAGCGAAATCACAAGGCATACGGTCAGCCAGTGAGTGCACTGTCAGGTTTTTCTGAGCCGGCCAAATAATCTTTTCCAGCAGCCGACGCTACAAGAGGGCTTGCCACCCAGTACCCCTTGCAGTTCGACAGCGGCAGAATCAGGAGACCTAACAAAAGAGCTTGATGGCTCGAGCAGCGTAGTACTGTTGTATGGGCGCCTCCCAGGACGTTTGAAAATGATTCGATTAAGAATGAGGTTAAACTAACGAAAGCTTACTTTAATCAATATGCACGAAGCAGCATTTCATGAAAAGAAGATCTCACCACCAAATACATCGGTTTCGCCTCCTCTTTTAATTTTTTTATAGGTGCATTTCTACGACCGTTGATGTCAAGGTGACATGGAAAGCCTGGTGTGACAACATAGTGAACCAGGACATAAGGCCAAGCGTTGCTGTGAAGAACCTGGCCATTGCTCTGTGGGGGTCCAGTGTCCTTCTGCAGAGGACTGTGACCGAAGTGGCGCTGAATGCCAGTCTTAACAAGGACAGCAGGCTGCCTCTGACACCCAAGAAAGTGGCATTCCTAAGAGGCGAGTGCAAATTATCTCACGTAAATGTAACCTAAGCAGTTATTTGAAAAATCTTCTCAATCAAGGCATTATCTTGGCAGCTAGTTGGTATTTTACTGGGAGTTCACAATGTTTCGGTGGTCTTTGGATGGACCGCATAAAACTGACGGGATTGAGCACACAGGTGTAACATAATGGTGGAAGCTTTCAGTAAAATTATAGGAAGATTAGGTAACCTCAGTAAAACACAAAAGCAATATTTTTTTATACTTTACGTGCAAACACCAGATTTTTTTTTGTACCACTGGCCTTTATTTAGGCTATATGAAGTAAGCAATGCGTAGGGCATTTCCTTTTTATTCCAATCATTTGCAGTTGCAATACATGCCACAGTGGCCCTGAATAATATCTGATGTCTTCACCAAAAAAAAAGGCTCTGCAAAATTTTCTTCTCAAGAGAATTGTTGCACTTTGCAACAATTCTCTTTCTTCTTTTTGACTCAAGGGGGTTTATGTCCTGATCTTTGAAATGCTGAAGCCACCGCTTTGAGGCATGCCTTTGTAATAAATCATAGCACAATATGCCCATTTATCTGGTCACTTCGATGTGCCTATGGAACAATGTGAACTCCCATTTGGTATTGTGTAAAATTACAGTAGCTCAAGTACTTGTCATGCAGTGGCAAACAAAACCGGGCACCTGGTGGATATCGCTAATGCCTCGCTTGTAATGCCCGTCTAGGAACCTTGACAGCTAGTGTTGGTGAGTGTCTCGCCTCCGGCCACGACGAGAGAAGAGGGGAAGGAGGAACTCCCCTCTTCCCGGGAATGCCTTTTGTGTGTCGCAGAAGTCGCTATTGCCCCCCTACAAGATTATGGAAGATTAACCCGTCACTCAAAATTCGTACAAAAGCAGCAGCTTCGGTGGCTGGAACGACTACGACATCATCTCGACGTCAGCCTCGCCGTAGCTTTGCTCGTCCTGAGACGACCTACGTCACGATTGCGTTGGATGTCACGTGGTCTCCGCTGGGCCTTCTCCGAGCGCTTGCCAGAGTGGGCCGTTTATAACGAGAAATACAGCCACCAGGCTCAAAATACAAACGTGCGATTGTCATTTACAGATATTGTGGATCATATTCAACCTATTTTTGAACACGATGGGAATATTTCAAATTTCGTTGAAGTATAACCAGCACCTTTTTTTATGGATTTTGGTTGTGGAAAATGTTGACGTGGTGACGGTATCTTTCATGAGCCCAATACTTGTCAAAACCAGGAACTGGACGTCAAAAGCTTTCAAATGGCGATGATTGCTAATTGCTATGCAGTCAAACCTACTTATATCGAACTCGCAAAAAACTGTCTACCAGTTCAATATAGCCAGTAATTCTACAAACACGACATATTTAGAAAAGTTGTTTACTCTCGAAGGAGCGTCTGTACGTCATAAGGGACGCTCCACGTGGCTATTCAGTGGCCGCTTCTTCGTTTTTCAAGGTCTCACCGGCTCATCCTCTCCCCACTTCCGGGCTGTTGACGCGGTTGCCCTCTCTGCAAGCTGGCTTTCCCCCAATGGGTCGCCCGCGTTGGGGGAAAGCCAGCTTGCAGAGCTAAACGGCGCTCTTGGCAGTTCGATCTATCGGGAGACGCTGCAATTTTCGTTCAAAGTAACCGCAATTTTCGCTATGCATTTTATTGCAGCTACTAGTCTGTTCACAAAGAGTTTGATACAAGGGATAGTTCGATATAATCGGGTTTGACATCATACAGAATGTGCCATTTTAATTCGAACATAATTTAAAAAAAGGGGCGAGAGTTACGTGGATGCCTTTTTCACTGTGTGTTTGTGGGGCTCGGCGGACATAGATAAGGGGATAACCGTCACAATATGTTGACTAATTAACCAAGATTTGTTAATTAACTTTTTAATTATTGATTTTATAGGGCATGTCGCAATTGCAATTTTCAAGTGTGTCATTTTAAAGGCTATTCCAAATGAAACTGTTCATGAAAGTGATGTGGCATGTGATCTAAATGAACATTTGTTTAAGCCTTACCTCTACAAGCTGTGCTCCTTTAAATATTTCGTCATTGCATATTTTTCAGAATGCCTAGGGATGAAGCACCGTGGCCAAAAACACCATGTGGATGTCATTGCTGTAATGTCGACGACAGCAAAAGTGAACCACATACTGGGAGAAAAAATAAACGACTGGCGAAAGCAAGAGAAACGAAAGAGCCAAGCAGTAAATAAAGATAGAACCAGCCGGTTCTTGGCAATGGTCTGCAGTGAAATACGGTGTCAAGCATGCATCCCCCACAGGTACCCACACAGATTGCCCACAGAGCATGGGGTTATGAAACCCTATGGGTTACCCACACGGCTCCCACAGGACTTTGGTCCTACACAGCTCCTATAGGATCTCTGCAGGACCCACACAGCTCCCGTAGACCCACACAGACTCTGCGGGTACCCATGGGGACCTATACACCCACACAAACCCTGTGGGGACCCGCACACCCAAGCAAGCTGTGCGGGGACCCATAGGGACCCGAACACCCACAGAGTTTCTGTGGGACCCACACGGTTTCATAACCCCATGGGTCTGCGGGTATTTTGAGCGGGGATAGTACACAAATATATGAAGGACATTAGGAAAACCCCAGCACAACCTCTAAAAGTTAGATCTTGGTTTTTATTAACCGGATTCCAAGAATGAACAGGGCGACCCTTAGCGAAAAAGGGTGTTGTTTAAATATATTCCAAATGTATTTAATACACGTATTTACTTTATGTTAGTCACATATTTGTTTGGCCGCATTCAGCATAATATATGGCGAGGGCAGTATAAACAACCCGGAAATATACGTGAAGTGCATTCCAAATGTAGATCTACATACAAATAAAATATTTTGGCAACCTTCAGCCTGCATTGAGAATGTCTTTTACGTACCTCAAAAATGGAATTTTAAATACAATCAAATCGATTACAAACGAACCATAAATATATGCGAAGTGCATTCCGAGTTTATTACAAATGTACTGGAAATAGTACTTTTTCTATTTTTCTATATGGTACCCTGTGCAGTGATGCGAATATCATCTCTCTAACATTTTTAATGAGCCGTTCAACAGTAGAGGGGCTTAGAGTGATAAACCGGAAGTTCGGAAGTAGCACCCCAAAACGTAATCCGTTACTTTTGTGGCGTTACTTTCAGCATTATTGTCCTTAATTAAGAAACACAGGGAACAGGGTTATTCAAGTTCTTATTGTTGCCAAATGTTTCAATTATTGACCTTGAGTATTTTGAGCAACAGCTGACTCTGGAATATCTCGTCAGAAATTTCGTGTTATTTCTTACTCAATATGTCGACTGCTACACTGAACACCCTTTGAATTGAGGCACTGGGTGGGAGTGCCATATTGTGCCTCACGAATGTTTTATGCTCTGCATTGAGCTTTCTCAGCGAAGCAATGGAAGTACCATTTACCTCGAAGATGGAGCAAAGCTTCGTCGTTGCAGCCGTTGCCTGATATTCGAGAGTTTTAGTAGATCCTTGCGATACCTCCGAAACTCACGATAACGATATGATGCATGCGCAAGGGCAGCGGTGGAGTATCGGGTATCGTTATCGGAGTCATGGGACCGATCTACTAAAATTCTCCATTGTCGAAGTCGCGAAGCTGTAGAACTCGTCATACATCTAGCCAAAATTAGAATAATAATTGATTTATGTACATCTTTCAATACCGGCATGCATATATTGCCAGACAATAGCAAAACGTAGTTGTAACAGTAAGGTGATAATTAAATAATAAATAAAGTTTGGATCGAAATTCTTCTTCCTTTGGTTCTGAACAGGTTGTCCCTCGGTTGAGACATTGGTGAATACGAAAAAGTTTCCAATATATAAATATAAGTAATCGAAAAAAAAAACCATCATCGACGTGCTTGCAAAAAGCTGACTCACAAAAAGGGTGACTGAGATTCAGATAACCTGGCTGGAATTCACAAATAAAGTGGGACAACCCTGGAAGTTGGATTACAAAACTTAAGTAGCTTTTAAAATAGGGTCAAATAAGGTGAAAGAAACAGAAATAAATGCATCTTGTCTTCTAAGAGAACATAAGTGTGCAGGAACGAACGAGGATGTTTGTGGCAATAACAACTTCACATATTATCATACCTCTTTTAGTTGATTTTAGGGTAGGCCAGAAGGCTCTGCGGTAGGCGGAACATTGTCTCGTGTTGTGACATTATGATAATGGTCGTAGTCACTATAACCGAGAAGGACATTGTCAATTCTTGTCTGTGCACTTACCGTCTCGATCTTCTCGAAGAGGCACTTCGATCGCAAAAAAAACAAAACAAACAAGGGCACTAAAAAAAGCGGATATAGCTTGCGCCCCCCCCCCTTTTTTTTTTTATAGAAATGCCATTCGGACCTTCTGACATTGTTGTTAGGGTCTAAAAAAAATAGATTCAGGGGCTTGGTTTTGCACAAAAAAAACGGCTTTAGGAACTGAAGAATGCCAAGCCTCCCTTTGCGCTGGTGAAATCGCTTGACAGTGTCACTGCGCTCGACTTCACCAAAATTAAAACAATCTTTTCTTCAGAAAAGGGGGGGGGGGGGGGGGGGGGGTTGGTCCCGAAAATAATGTAACGGATTGCAACGAATTCGTTACGTAAAAATTATAATGGAATTACTCTAAAATTACTCTAGCAAATATGTATTTATTCCGTTACTAAATTACTGATAAATGTAAGGGATTACAGGTAATTTCGTTACTTGTAACGGATTACGTACAAGTCTCCCGGGGAGGCTGGCGTCGAAGTTTCATCTGGACGACTCGAGTGTCGAGACGCCGGGAAGTTGTTGATAATGACAGGCTTGGACACGCAGTGCACGTTCAATGTTGGAAGCCTTGGTGATATGAACCCTCCGACTGTTGTCGGGGGGTTGCGGACAAGGCTGCCGAAGGTGTTGTCCCTCACATGAGGGACATACATGGGATCCTTAGCTTCTTGGCTTCTGTAGCATCAGGATCGGCGTGGGCTCTCGATCAGGCGCAAAACATCCTCCACGAAGGCGGCGACGCTCTCGTTGGGGCCGTGTATCTGGACAGAATCAGGAATTCGGCTCTCTCTCGTCGATGTTGGTTGACGAATGTGCGCTTCAGCTCGATCTTGCAAACTTCCCACGACGTTAAGGAGGATTTATGGTTCTCAAACCAATGCCTGACAGTTTCTTCCACGAGAAGTATAGGTTCTCCAGGAGCTGGTTGTCTGTCCACCCATTGTGGCGGGCGACATGGTCATATTGTTCAATCCAGTCATCGACGTCTTCATACATCTTGCATGAAAAGGCGTCGGAGTGTGAGGTGCGACGGGCAAGCAAACAATGGTGGGAGTGTACGCGGGTTGCTGCTACAGGTTTGTCATTGTTGGCTTTGTCAGCTTCAATGTTTTTGGCAGGAGACCGAATTCCGGTGGTTCTTCCTCGTAGCAGCGACTGGCTCGGATTTCAGGTTCTTCGTGGTGTAATTGCGAGGTTCGTTCTTGTGGTACTCGCTCGTCTTGCGGGGTTTCCGCCGGGCTCGGGACAGGACCCGGGGACTTAAGACGCGGGATAGTTCGCCACCCGTGTCCAGTTATCGGGCAACTCGGCTGAGGAGGCGCCAGGTTGCACACAGAGTGAAGGGCTATCGGTAAAGTACCCAGCACTTCCACCAGAACATACGATGACAGCCGGGCATGGCCTGGAACTTTCCAGAATATTAAAGACTGATAGAAGATAGGACTGAAACAAGCATCCGTGACGATATAACGAAACTGACAGAAGAGAGTCTATCCTGACCACTAAAGAAGCTGCATTGCTTTAGTGGCATTCTCTCCGAATAAATTCTCTCCTGCGGGATTTGGCGACTCCCGTGGACGAATTGAACCGAAATGGATGTGGGACCACTTTTTTTGGGAATTAGTCACTGCAGACTGTTGCCGAAAGCGGCGTGAATGGGTGGGCTGGGTAGGTAACACGCGCCATGAAATGTCCAAACAGCTTGCAATTCGCATAACGAGTGTTAATGGAACGCTTGTGTCGGCGAAACGTTCAACAAACCAGAGGAATCAATACCGACTGCAACACCTGTGCTCCGTGAAAGTGCACGTCTACGCCAGAATAATTTAGGAAGCAGCACAGCATCACCTAAAGCACGGCACAGGAACTACCAGCTTGAAGGCAGCTCTTAGGTGCGCCGCAACCCAGTGCTCCGTGAAAGTGCACGTCTACGCCGGAACAATTTGGGAAGCGGCACAGCATCATTTAGCAGGGTACGGGAACTACCAGCTTCAAGGCAGCTCTCCGGTGCGCCGAACTGCCAAAGTGAGCCTTCGGTCATTAGGACGAAGCGGCACCACGATTGCACACTGCCAAGCACGACTATCGCAATTTCCGTAGCTAAACTGTGTATCCAGATGCATTGCACACGCTTCACTGCAGACCTCAAAGATTCTAATGGCCAACGAGAGCACAAAAAACGTCGCCTTCAAATTTATCCTAGGGATATTCGAATCAATCCGATGTCCGAGCAACGCAGGGCCGATTGTCTCTTTCGTGGCCATATCCCCGTCGATCACCAGCGAAATGCTCACCGTTCCTCTGTATTTTCGCGTTATACCTACGTCAGAGACCTCGCTGAACTCTGAAGTCGCTTTCGACGGGCCTCATATGGCAGCTTCCGCTTCTGAAATCAACTCGCTGAGACGAACGACAACGAACAACGCATTCGACAAGCTCCGGCCCAGCTGGGACCAGCCGCTGCCTGGGCGCTCCCATCTTTCCTGTGACGTCGCGTATTTAGTTTGGCCACGTGACGAGTGGTCACTTTTGCGTTCAATGGCAGCGGCCTTGTGTGGGTCACTTTTGAGTGTAGACAGGAACCCCGGTCTATCGCTCTAAGCCCCTCTACCTCGTTGGAGCCGTCACAAACTGCCTCCGAGAACCCCTCCCCCCCACCCGCCCTCCTCCCAAATAATACAATATTTTCTTCTCTGAAAAATTAAATTACGTATTCTCGAACGCTCATTTTCCGCCCTAATGTAGCCCTAGCGGTTCAAACCAGATGCCAAAGTTTCAGCACTAACCGTCATTTTCTTCAAAAGTTATTGGTGATTTTCTCAAGGTTTTTGATGGGAAAAGGGGGGATACGAAGCTCTGAAATACGTGGAGCTCTATGTTGTCAGTTAAAAATAAAAACAAAGCAAAACACGGGTGAAATTGGGCTTTATTTCGCCATTAAAATTTTCATAAAAACACTTAATACTTTTGAGTAAGATAACGGTTAGTGCTAAAAGTTTGGCTTCTGGTTCGGGTCGCTGGTGCTACATTTGCGCGAATAATGAGCGTTCTAAAATACGTAGTTTATTTCTACAATGGAACAAAAAAACTAAATTGTTTTGGGAAAAAAAGGGGGGGGAGGGAGGGGCACGCTGTAATTTCTAGTAGGAACCGCGGCCTACTCGTCGCGGGGAAACTTGTGACAGGACAACTGGTCAAAGTGGCCTTCTGGATCTAAATCATTTCGTCTTATGAACACGCGGCGCAGGTGGCCATTCGTCACCGGAACACTCGTCGCAAAGTTGTCTGTGTTTTAGAAGGAGCAAAGTCAACCTTGCTTTATATGAAAGAACTGAAACACACGGAATTAGTCCTACCACGTTTTTGCTAACGAAAGGAATTTACACCCGACTTGGAAACAGGCTTAGGACACTCGTATCTGATAAGATTTCGACGCTGTTGTACCAAATGTGTCATGCCATTTTACAAAAAATTTCGTACACAGCTAGCAGAAAATGCGGTTCTGGAATTCATTTGGTTTGTAGAGATACGAACTACCGCCAGGCAATCAATACTCTTTCACGAGTCCCTTAGTAATATGGCCGTTAGGGGCACACATACTTATCACGGGGACCAAACAGACCACTCTACAGAGGTACGTCAAAGCATAGACAAACAGTAAAATAGTTTTCTTATATTCTTAGGCTGGAGAGTAAAAGTATGCACTTTGTTTACTTGTTTTTTTCTTACTCTGATATTTTTTAAAGGTAATATAAGCGATCTTTCGCATCCAATTATACTTGAGGCCGGATGTCCATTAGTATTTAACATCATTTCCACATTCAGCGCACTATGCACTGCTGTGTGATTTCAGATAAGATTGAACAGGGGGTGGCTGGTCGACCTTTTTAATTTGCTTCATAATTTTATATGTTATTTCCCGATGTCCGAAATAAACAAAATCATAATTATTTTCACCCAGAAAAAAAAATTGTCGGACGCAAAAAATCGTACATCATGTAGAGGTGCAAAGTCGCATTTGCTTGCGTAGCCGGAGGGGTCAACTTTGGTGATTAATAACTGAAGTTATACTTCTTAGGTACATTTTATAATTTGTTAGTACATTCTATATGTACTTAGCAATACGAAAAAAAAATATTGTTATTGTTTATTATGTTTCGAAAAAAATATAAAAAACATCAATTTCGGTTGCTTGACCGTTTTTACCCCAAATTTGCAGGCCTGTATCTTAGAAAATAAAGTAGTCAGAAACGTCATATTTTAATTCAATACTCTACTTTTAAATGGAAATAAATTCACTAAAATTCAAATTTATTTAGGCGCGGGTTGGGGAGATTTTGGCAAGCAAACACAAGACAAACACCAAAATAAAAATATTTTAAGGGCGATTTAAAAAAAAAAAAAACAAAAAAAAACGTCCTCGATTTTTTTTAAACTCTGACCAGTCATTCTACTCTATTTGGAGGTTAATATTCATTAAAAACATGTTGCATTATATTGATGGTATAATAGATACAGCTCCTCTCCGAGCCTCTTCTCCGAAGCTCAGCACGGGGTGTCCCTGTGGTGCGACGCAGTGATTGCGACTTCTTATTTTAAGAGAACAGTACTTTTTTATTATTCATTGGAGTATAGCAAGTAATAGTTTGTCACATTTTTGGCACGTTATAATAAATTGGACATTAAATAGAATAAATTACACATCATATACAACACAGTTCGGCCTTCATAGGTTTCAAAATGGACAGATTTTGACGCAAACATTTTCTGACGATGTGCACTTAGAGCAGACATGTACAAATTACTCAAAAAAGGTAGTTAAGTTAAGTTACTGAGTATCGACGCCAAAAGTAATTGGAGTAGAGTAGAAATTACCCATTTGTAATTGTAATTGAGTAAACTACTAACTACTGTAAAAAGTAGCGAGTTACTTTAAAGTTACTTTCGAAGTTACTTTTTTTATATTTTTGTGGTAGCAAAATGAACAGCACTTTTGATCCGTGAAAAACCCTGCGAGCCTAAAATAAATGCATTCCTTTTAGTGCCTGCGTTTTCACCAAAATAGTTTATTCGCTCGCAGAAGCAATTGACTTTCAAAGTTCTTCATAGGAGAGTTTTCCTCTTTTCCTCCTAAAGACGTCCCAAGCCAAGCTAAAACGACGTTCCACCGACGCGCTGGATGGAACGACAGCGTTGAATTTCAGAGGCTGTGCAGGGTCGGGTAAGCGGCATCTTAGGTGTTCATGACGAAACATGTGAGGTCTGCCTCGGCTAGAGGGTCTTTTATAGCAAAGTCTCCTTATTTCTTTTTTCTTCGGCAAGTCGACATTGTTATGACTGGCCCCTCTTTATTCCCACGACGTTCGGAGAGTACGCTGAGCGAGTGCACCTGAGAGTCAAGGGTTCAAGTCTCGCGCCACGACGATGAGATCATCCGGACGACTGCGCGTCACGTTGCAGTGCTAGTGCTACGCTACTGAAAAAAAAAATGTTTTGGTTTAACGGAAGATGAAACGAAGTATAATTCGCCGCTGACGCCTGGTCCAACAAAAGAATCTCCCAAGGGCAGTGGCGGATCCAAGGGGGGGGGGGGGGGGCGACGGGGGCAGCCGCCCCCCCCTCCCCCCAAACGAAGTCGACCTCCCCCCTCCCCCTTTCTCGGAGGGCAATTTTACATAGGTGGACCCCCCGATTCACACAAAAGAATGGGAGAATATTATCCTTACAAATTTTCCGCCCCCCCCCCCCCCAAAACGGAGTTCTGGATCCGCCCCTGCCCAAGGGTGACTCGCAATCCTTGCCGGCGCCTGACACGCCTGACAAGTAAATCGTTTTCAGCAAAGAGGAGGTCTCCGTGGCGTGGAAGGTCGGAAGGACGCGAAAGATTACGTGAACAAGCATCGTCGCTCGTATACAGTTGCAGCTGGAAGCGGGAAGGTGCTCCCATGAACGGATTATCCGTGTCTGCGTTTGTGCGCGGGGGAGTCCGGCTTTGCAAAGGCGTATGCGCTGACGACGAGGCGACCATGGGAACAGGCGCCCAGCTGCGAGGTCATTCCAGTAAAGCCTCCCGTGAAACCCCCAGATCGCTTGAGGCAGAACTCACTAAAGGCAGACAACATGAAAACAACAACAACCCCCGGAGTGTCCCCGTCTTTCACGGTTGCAGCTGGAGGCGCGGCGTCTGCGTGCATCACCGGATTAGGTCAATACCCGACCAAGGCTTGTTAAGCATCTCTGCCTGCTTAAGTGCGCGCCGGTGTTATGTTTTGGCAGTTCGTCGCCACCTTGGCCCCAGGGCTCCTGCGTGCAGTTTCTACGGCTGCCGAGTATAAGTGCGTGGGAACGGAATGTGAGGGGGTCCCTTGTTCGGAAATGCCTCTTCATCTGCTGGCGTCTTATTTATTTCTGCACTCAAACTTTTGTGATGAGCAAAATTAGCACTAGATTTCGAAAGTAGTTTGTAATTTGAGTTGAAGTTACCTGAAAAAAGTAGTTAAATTAAACTACTAATTACCCAAATAAAGTTGTAATTGAAAGTTACCAAGTTACTTGGAAAAGTAGTTAAACTACAGTAGTTTGAGTAGAGTAGTTGAACTACGTCCAAGTCTGACTTAGAGTTTCTTCCAAGGGGACCCGACAGTCCGTGCCACTTGCAAGTCACAAGTCGAAGCTTCTGATGTTTTGCATAGCCACACATGCCACGACTGAATACCTGGAAAGGCGCGCACTCCCACCCACTCTTCATTTTTCCGTTCACGGAATTCAGCAACCTCGTTTTTATCCAAAAGTGTGAAATTCACTCCTTTTAGTTTTTGCGAAAGACTGTTCACCATGCATTTTGCAGACTGAATGGCCTTTCCTGGGAGCTGTCTCAAGTTGTGAAGCGTTGCTTGGTGTTTGACGAGTCCTCCAACTCCGTCACACGCGTTTTTTCCATGTCCGGTGGCTGAGAATAACCATTGGGCTTTGGGAAAAACATTTTTTTGGAATTCATGAAGTTGGAAGCGATTCTTGAAGTGACTGGCGGCACCGTCACGTACATAAGTCAAATGAGAGTACACAGCAAGGTTGTCATCGACCCATTCTCTCACTTTTTGTAGAGCCAGACAGGCATGAGCGGAGTCATGATGTAAGTCGTCACTGATGATGGCAAAACTGTATGTCGACTTTCTAGTCGTCACCACACACGTAAATATTGAGACCTGCTTTTTTTCCAGTGGTACGCTTGAATCTCGTCAGGAAGGATAACAGTCCAGTTCTCAGCAAAGTCGAAGTGGAAGACAATGCTGCCACGCTGCGCGCACTGCTTTTCTTCGTAGATGGCTTTGCCCTGCGTCTGTCTGATATGGTTGTGAATGATCCACCTTGAGACCGACACACGAAGCTCTTCCAGGAAAGTGACTGGATCTAAAGTCTTTTTAACGAGCTCGCCTGACTCCCATGCTGCCAAAACTATCTCTTCATCCTCGGAAATATTGAGTTTTTCGAGTGTGAGAGACTGGCCTTTGGGACAATGATCACATTCACCTAAAAGGCACTGGCGCGATGGCGGGTTGCAAATGAATGCCAAGTTCAATTCCGCTGCGTCGAGTTGTGAGCCAGAAGCGTTCTGTAGAGAGGCGACGCAGAGGTTATAGTTTGCGCAGTACACACAAACGCATGCTTCTTGCTGGGGATTGCATTTGACCCATCGGGGTCGTAGGTAGTAGAACTTCGTTAGTCCGATGCCGGAGTCGGGATGGTCACTTTTATAAACACGAAACGCTTCTCTGATTGACCGTGTCATAAAGCATTTTGGCTTGAGCGTTTTCTGGCCATCGAGCACAACGGAAATGACGTCCTTCTGATTGGGACTCTGCCTAGGACACTCTAGCTCGTCTTTCATGTAGTACTCAACCGCTGCAGATATGTTTTCAGGGCTCACCTTACAGCTTGTATAGGGATCGGGCACATACCACACGCCATGGTCTTCCCTCAGCTTCCGGGACCTATTAATGATGTAGATCGATGCCTATGGGATGAATTTCTGGACTTCATTTCTTGTCAAGTTTGATGGCAGGAGGGTCAGCAATTGACAGCGTTCCCGGGGAGAGGCTGTGGTCGCAAAGGCACGGCGAATGTTGTCCGCCCACTCGGTACATGTGGAGCACTTTTGCTCCGACGACCCCGACGCCACGTTTTCATCGTACGCAAGACGCATCCTGGAGCGCAAATTCTCAGTCACAACCTGTTCCAACTCCGTCTGTTTCCTCTTTACATAGGCAGGCCTGTCTCGACGTCTTACTTCACTTGGTGGTCTTAGTGGTGACACAAACGTTGAACGTGCGCTGCGGTTGAGGTCTTCAATGGCCTCCTCAGGAGGCATAAAGCTGTCAACGCCCAACTCTGAGCTTCGCAAAGTTATTTGCTTGGTGAAATGCGTAAAGCAATTGTAGCACAGGTAGTCCAGCTTGCTCACTTCCATGGAGCTGCCAGACGGGAGAATTCGCTTCAAACAGTCCACACCGAGCTCTCTCACACTGCGAAAATTTCGCTGCATCGGGATCTTCTTTTTGTGCTTTGCAAGGTAATCTGCACAAAACACTCGCTCGGAGCTGTGTTGTCGCCATAACGAGCTCATTATGAATAAAAAGTCAACACGAAGTAAAGGAACGAAATTGCGGGTTGAAACAGTGGCTCAGCTGGAGTAACGCAGGTTAGTGACAAGTTGAAACAGGGAGGCTCTTTCATTCGAAGCACAGAGTTATACACAGAAGTACAGAAATGACTCCCTCAACGAAGCTCCAATCACCGCAAAGAAAGAAAGAGGGAAAGTTGTTTCGTTTTACGTTCTTAGGCGAAGTGAACACACAGACAACCTTTCGTGCCGGAGTCAGGCTGAAGACTGACGTCTCGTTTATTAGATATAAAACTAAATAAAAGAAAGGCGCCTCTGGTACGGGGCGCTCAGGTTACGCGCGAAGCGGGGGAACGGATGTTTAGATCTCGAGCTGCGTGCGAACGGTTGTTCTCGCTCGGTTGCTTTGGACTTTGGAGCTCGCTAGCGTCGGCGCGTCGGCGACTCCATAACATCCCTCTTTCTAAGGGAGCTTCGAAGAAGTGCCGAAACGGTCTGGTTCTTTTAAACATCGGCCTTGCCGAGAATGTTTGTGAGAGGTGTCGGCGCACGTTTCCTCGGGCCTCGTGGTTGTTTCGGGGAACTCTTCGATGCATTGTTCATCTTGTTGATCGGGGAAAGGAATTAAATGCGTGCGATTTCTTCGGATCTCTTGACCCTCGGACGTTATCCAGTAAGATCGTGGTGTATGGGCCTTGTTCTGAACAACTCCGGTTCGCTTTAGGTCAATGACCCAAACTCGCTCTCCAGAGCCGAGTGGATCTAGTTGACGCACTCCGTGTCGCCGGTCGAAGTATTGCTTTTGTCGGTTCCTGTGCGATTTTCTGCGTCGGACAATTTTTTTCTGGGTGAAAATAATTCTGATTTTGTTTATTTTGGATATCGGGAAATAACATATAGAATTATGAAGCAAATTAAAAAGGTCGACCAGCCGCCCTCTTTTCGATCGTATCTGAAATCACCTTGTATATGTTGTGTAATTTATTCTATATAATGCGCAATTTATTATAACGTGCGAAAGATGTGACAAAATATTACTTGCTGCAGCTATACTTGAATAACAAAAAAATTAACTCTTCTCTCAAAGTAAGAAGTCGCAATAACTGCGTCGCACCACAGGGGCACACCGTGCCGAGCTTCGCAGAAGGAGCTCGGTAGAGGAGTAGTATCTATTACAACATCAATATAATGCAACATGTTTTTAATCGATATTAACCCCCAAATAGAGTAGAATGACTGGTCAGAGTTTAACAAAAATCGAGGACGGGTTTTGTTTTAAAATCGCCCTTAAAATATTTTTATTTTGGTGTTTGTCTTGTGTTTGCTTGCCAAAATCTCCCCAACCCGCGCCTAAATAAATTTGAATTTTAGTGAATTTATTTCCATTTAAAAGTAGAGTATTGAATTAAAATATGACGTTTCTGACTAATTTATTTTCTAAGATACAGGCCTGCAAAGTTGGGGTAAAAACGATCAAGCAACCGAAATTGATGTTTTTTATATTTTTTCGAAACATATTAAACAATAACAATGTTTTTTTTTATTGCTAAGTACATATAGAATGTACTAAAAAATTATAAAATGCACCTAAGAAGTATAACTTCAGTTATTAATCACCAAAGTTGACCCCTCCGGCTACGCAAGCAAATGCGACTTTCCACCTCTACGTAATGTATGATTTTTTGCGTCCGACAATTTTTTTTCTGGGTAAAAATAATTATGATTTTGTTTATTTCGGACATCGGGAAATAACATATAAAATTATGAATCAAATTAAAAAGGTCGACCAGCCACCCCCTGTTCGATCTTATCTGAAATCACCCTGCTACAAGAAACGTTCAGTTATCTATCCCAAAACAGTTGTATATTCTGAATAAAAAAACAAAAAAAAAAAACAACGTTCCATGACATACTAGCTTATGAATACCCATATATTACCCAACATGCTCGAGATTTGGATTGCCAGTTCTAAAGATGGCTAATAAGATAATAATTTATTTAAAAAAATATCCACATGCTGTGCCGCGTGCTATAAAAATCGAAGGAGCGAGCGAGCAAATTAAAGGACGCTTGTCGAGCGAGGGCTCAAGAGAAAGGAGTGATTTTTGTCGAAGTTCCACGCCTAGACTGTGGTTTGTTTTGTAGTATAAATTAATGTATGCTCACGAGTATATATATTTAGGTTCTGTTTTATTTCGAGTCGATGTAATATTTCGAAAATGTATATCTTAGTTATTCCGCTTGCAGCTCCAATTGTGAATAGTAACACCCTTTCAGATACTAACTAATCCTATTAAAAAACCAAACTAAATTGTATTTCTAAAATCGACTTATCACGTCTCCTGTAAAAAAAGAAACAAGTCGTAATGCGAGTGGTTCGTATAAACATTATTTTGGCATGACGATAATTCTTTGTACAAGATGCCCTGTAATAAGTTGGCCTACTGGATGAGTTTACCTATGCCCAGTTGGCCTGTGACGACTGGGCTTGTGATAACTTCTCCAAGACCCCTTTTCAGTATAATCTTTACTAAATGGGGCCACTTAAGGTGAATCACTTACGTGAGCCGATTTAAACCAAAGTTTGGCCCTGCCCATTTTACCCCGAATTAAGTTTTACCTAAGTAATAAAAAAGAAAGAAAAGAAAGGCGAGCTTCTGTCCCGATTCACTGAAGAACGTGTTGGTAAAATTAACTGACCACAGAAAGAGTAAAACAAACTAAAAATGAAGGACGACGAACATTTCTTTTAAAAGAAATGTTCGTCGTTTTTCGTCCCGAATTCTGTTTTATTCTTTCTGTGGTCAATCTTCTGTCCGTGTTCGCCGAAGAATGATAGAGGTTTTGTCCGGGTTCGTCGAAAAATGAGTAAGCTTTTTTCCTGGTTCGTCAAAAAATAAGCGAGCTTTTGACCAGTGAGCTTTTGTCCGGTGAGCTTCTGTCTGGCTACCTCACCGGCTGGCCTGCGTTTTTACATATCTTCACTATTAAATAGACTCTAAGTTATAGTAGAAAATTTTCGGTATACTAATATTAGGACCAGAGCGACTGCTCTAGTTCCTCAAACTTATTCGTCAAAATTTGCGCGTGAGGAGTTCTCTGCTTCTGCTATTGCATTCAAACACAGAGCGGCTAATGTTTTATGCGCACCTATCTCGTGGACCTCGGATTCCATCTGAAATCGTGCAAAAGCGTTCTTTCATAAACTTGTACCGTGTATAAATAAAATGAGGTACCGCGCTTAATATTTTCTCAATATGTCTATATGTCCAAAGGCGTATTTCAATACACCTTTTGAGCTTATTTTCTAAACAAGCGAGGTGTGTGAGAAAGCAGACCTGCAATGATGTCCTTGATGTCCTGCTCCGTGACCTTCCCTGGAGCTGCGTGGCTGTCCTTGAGGACGACAAAGGCGGCGGGCACCTGGCCCCACTCGGCGTGAGGCAGGCCGACCACGCAGACCTCTGCGATGCCGTCGTGCCGAGCCAGGAGAAGCCCCTCCAGCTCCGCAGGAACCACTTGGTTATCCTTGCACTTGATCATCTCCTTCACGCGTTCCACGAAGTAGATTCGGCCCTGGTCATCGTAGTAAGCGAGGTCACCTGAAGAACAAGCCGACCTGTGACTACGGGAAGGAATACTCAAGAGCTTTCAAAAACAACCAAAACGCAGAACGCCTCGGCAGCTCCGACGGTGTCATCTGCTCCTGACACTGCTGCGTAGGTGTTTTTCAACGTCGCTCGTGTCATAAAAAGACACAGTTATGGAGTGTCCTGTTAGTACTAACAATGTTAAAGGGGAGAATCCAAAGGCATCATCTGAACTCTGAAGGCTGGTAGCTTAACCTGATTCCGAAATGTTATCTCGATCTCCCCGATTGACTCTAGTAAATTAAAAAGTCATATTTTGTTTGCTACCGAAACCGAAACCTAGTTTTCCCTAGTTTAACTCCAGTCCCCCCCTCCCCACAACAAACGTGACGTCCCCTGCGGGAATCATTCCGCGCTGCAGATAAACTCGCACTCACCTTGCTCGCGTCTATAGTCGGTAACAATTTAAGAATTCTAGGAAGCTCCTCCCACCTCTTTCGAATGTGGAAGAGCGAGTGCTGGAGAGGAGACGACTTTCTATCCAGCGTTTGCTCTGCTAAGGAGCCTCCCCTTAACTCCTGTCCCTGACTACAGTAGCAAGCAAAGAGGGGCGTTCGCGCTATCTGATGTTAATAAAGGTGAATTCACACGGAGGAGAAATCCCCCCCCCCCCCCCCGTGGCATCCAGGGATGCCGATCACGTGATAACACCGTCAGCTATTGTGCGGAGCCTCGCTGGCGTGGATATTCCAGGGGGTGAGGGAACATTTCGCTGGGGTGGTACGAACAGTTCCAGCCTTGACGTGAGAATTTCTTCGCAATTCGCGGTATTTTGTTCGCAGATTTTGATCAGCGATATACCGGCTGTGGCATCAGAATAACCTAACTTATCGTAGCTCGCATGGCTTGCGCTGTTGCACATGCCGTTCGAGGAACTGGAAGGAGTCTGATATTCATCAATTCCACGTTCTTTTATTGCATCCTCCCCTTCAAAAAGCATATTTCGTTTAGTAGGAAGCAGTCCGTCCTCTTATTGTATTTATTTCATACCTGCATTGCCCAGAGCGCATCACAATGAGGGGCTTAAAGAATACAGCATATACCAAAGACAGCATAAAAAGCATACAGCAGCCAAAAATACAGATTTAAACAAAAGATATGTGACAACTTCGCAACAGAATTATTAAATTAGAAAAGAGCATTCGTACGGTAGCTCTACCAATGAAAAGGGCAGTACATTCCAGTCATGGTCAGTTTGAGAAAGAATGAGCACTTCAGCACATCAGTTCGCGCAGAAATTTGACAAATATTTTGACTATTATTTATTTCGTGAGAAATGTAATGGGGTGCTAGGATGTATTTTGATTTTTTAAGAACAGTGTTACTATAGTAGGGGTTTTGCAAAAATCTTCAGACGCGAAGATGTTCGTGTATGTTGTAGGATTTTCAATTCTTGTAACTGTTTCATCGCTGAAGTGCTTTCGCGGAAATTGTAGTCGTTCGCTACGTACTGTGCTGTTTGATTCTGAATTCGTTCTATTTAATTTTTATATATATTTAAGTGTGCGTATCCCAAACGATGCCAGCATAGTCTGAAATGGGTCGTACATAAAAAAAATAAAGAGTTTCCTTCAAGCTGCTAGAAATTTGCCAAAAATTACTACGCAGGAAGTGCAACCTATTGCTAGCCTTTGAACGAAAAAGTGACACATGACCGTTCGTTTTTAAATCAGCGCTCAAGCGCACTCCAAGTTATAATGTTTCTGTGCAAGGTTCTAACCCTTTAATCATTTTGGACGAGCCTAGCTCGTCAAGGTGGATCAGTCCCCAAACCGTTCAGGACGAGTGCAGATTGCCTGCTTTCCCCGGTCCAAGCACTCAACCGTTTTGAACAAATGGCTCGCACATGGTTTAGTTTGCGGCCGTGGCAGCAGATGGCAGCATTGACTTTTTAAAAAAATTTGCTCCGTCTTTGTGTGTGACTAGAAATTTGATTTTGAAGGCAACCAATGTAATTTTAAAGACAACAATTGAGCAATTAAAGAGTTGAGGGTCAGAAGTTACCAAAGACTAGAAACGCTAAGGGGTAATGGATGATTAGCGAGAAGAAGTACCAACGGCACTATTTTGGGTTTCCTGGATAATCTGACATGGATGCATTTAGCTGTATTGAATTAGATCTTCCATTTGTTACACTATTCTAAATTTCGATTTAGATCACTCTGTAAAGTTTAAACATCATCATCTCCGAATACCTCTCTATACAACGCACAGTCGTCCGCCTACAGCCTTTTGTTCGAAGAAATCTGATGCGTAATGTCATTCATATAAAAAAGAGTGCTTAAGAGGGAGCCTTGCGGTACTCCTGACGTGACATCTACATATGATGAACAAACTCCATTCACGAAAACACGTTGTTTCCTTTTATAAAGATATTTGGCTTCCGCATCTAACGGCGCAGCTGCCATAATCTCGTATCGCCGTTTCATGCATATAGGCCTCCATTTGTCTACTCTCGTCAGCGCGCACTGAGCGCTGTTGTCGAAAATGCGACCGCTGAATGCGCGCAATAACACTGACATCCCTTTTTGCTCCCCGCCGTTCGTGTGAATGCTGGAGTCGGGGTGGGAGTCCCGCTTGTTCCGGCGATCACTGACATCACGCATATCCTTCCCGCCAAGGCATCCCTTATGGGAATACCCCGTAAAAGTCTCAATTTGCACAAAGTATGGCCTTGGCCTATGTGCTGAACTATGAGAAAAAAAAAAAAAAGAAAAACAGAAAGGAAACTGTGATTTTGAGGATGACGTTCTCGAAACTCGGTTGGTTTGGGAAAAGCTAGCCAGGTCGAGCCATTTGACGAACCCTTCCCGCAAAGCCTCGCTTGGCTGTGTGATAAAGCACAAAAGTCCGTTTGTCGCTTGTGCTTAGTGTGTTGTTTATCAGATTTCTTTAAAATACGGAAAGAAATACGCAAATGTGTATAAAGTATGACAAAAGTATTTGTATGTCCGTCACTAATAAAAAGAAGCCACTTTCAATCTCCTATTACGTGAACGAAGATATCCTAAGAGAAGTTACTGAATTCAAATATCTGGGTCTCTGGATCAGTTCCGATCTTAGATGGGATAAACACATCAATTTAATTTTCTCTAACGCCCTCCGTAGATTATTTTTTTCTCAGACGAACACTAAAATCAGCCACTTCAGATACTGGACTCCTGGCGTACAAGACTCTTATCCGACCGACCCTAGTATATGCAAACATTATTTGGGACCCATTTACATAGGTAGGAATTAATCGCATACAACGAATACAAAATAAAGCTGTCAGATTCATTTTTTACGCCTATAGGAAGGCGTCCATTTCCGAGCTTAGCAAACAGCTTGGGTTTGTCCCGGTTCAAGAACGAAACCGTGTATGCAGACTTCGTTTTTTATTTCAATTAATTAAGGGACAATTTTAAAATTAACGTTGATTAATACACCACTTTCTCGACTGGTTACGCCACCCGAGGAAGAACCCCACTTACCATTACACCTTACCAACCGCTCATCAACAGTTTCAAATGCTCCTTTTTTCCTCGAACGATTGTAGAATGACATGGGCTTCCTTACGAAATTATTGACCAAGACTCTGTAAGTGCATTTGTTTCCGCATTGTGTTCTGAATGAGGAACTCTTTGGTAATTTATCGCTTCGTTTTCGGTTACTTTCCACCCTGCTACGATCCCTAATAGGGATCAGCAGTATTTGTAAATAAAATAAATAAATAAATAAAATAAATAAATAAAGGACAAACAATCAGATGCCTGGGCGATAAGCTCCGAGAACGTAATCTTAATTGAAAAACAGCGCGAATAACACAAGGACAAGAAGAGAAGAGAACACACAGGACGAGGCGCTGTTCTCTTCTCTCGCCCAACTTTCCATTCTAGTAATCTTAATGTCAACAACTATCGGGATGGCCACCGATCGGTGCATTGTCAGGACTGCGGGTGCAGGCCGTTGTTCGACACGTGCTCAATACTGGCCAAACATAAGAACAGAACTGTTAGGAAGATAATCGAAGCGGGCGAGATAAAGAGAGCTGGTGTAGGTTGTGTTAGCGTTGCGTCCTTTGACCTGTTTGATAAGAAGTTGCCGTTCAAGCGAGCGGCGGCAAGGCGTGGGGTTGGCTGATTGTGACAGGACAGTAGCGTGCATATATGTCCCATTTCCATGATGATGAAACAGTTGCAGTCAGCGTCCGTGTGTGTCCTCTCTCCTCTTCGTCCTCGTCTAAAACTGCTACCATGCCCTTGATACGGAACTTTATTCTGCAGACAACTGCTTCAAGTGGTACGGACAAATTAAAATCGCCCAATGCCAGTTCATTCGAGTATGGCGTATGCGGAACGCACTAAAAACGCAGACCCATGAATCTTTTCTGCTGTCGCACGTGCCATGTGGGAGCTCACAATGTCGTGCTGCAGCAACACATCAAAGGTCAGTAAACCACGGCACTTTGACCTGATCACACATTTCAAATTCTTTTCAAGAAGGTCTCAATAAAACATACTGTTTTTACAGAACACCCTGGAGATGTAATGTTCGGCTATTGTTTCTTTATGGTTCAAGAAGACCGTAAGCATAGCCTTGCCCCGCGTCCGGACTGCACATAACCTCTTTGGTCTTGGTGAAGAAATGTGCCTCCACTCTTTGCTTGCCCGCTCGGTCTCTTGCTGGGCATAGCGGATTGAACATTAATCCCCAGTGGCAATGCGTCGAAGAAGCTAATCTCTCTCAGCTTCATAGCGTCGCAGCAGTGTCTCGCACACATCCACACGGTGCTCCTTACTGTCTGGCGTAAGTGGTCTTAGTACCCACCTGGCGGACACTTTGTGGCACTGAAGAATATCATGAATTATGCAGTACATTACGCCATGGTTAATGTTTCATTCTTCAGTCATAATGTCGACAGGCACACGGCTTTCTTAGTGTATATGCCGTTTAACTCCTGATACTGAGTGAGTGTTCGTCGAAGACGCGTCAAACAGATTCGACTCTACCCTTTGACATTTTGTGTACCACTCGTAAACCTGTCCAAGTGACTTACAGGCGTCTCAAAAGTGCTTCAACATTCTGCGATGAAGATCCGCCGGTTTTGAGCCCTCTCTACCCCAAAACAATATTTGAAATCGATGGTGCACGCTTTAAATAGGGCGGCCATTTTCAAAGCGCTGTGGTCACGTGACAGTTTGGAGCAGAACGTTGCGCCGGCCTGCACAGTTTACATAAATGGAAGGCGAAACAATTTTTAAAGCCCATCAGTCTATAGTGAAATTTCGATTTTTAGAACTAAATTTCGATTTTTGATAACTTAATTGTTCTTTTTTACTCCGCCTTGCAGTTAGAAGTGTTTTTTACTGTTAGGTGGTTTCATTTCAAATTGAACGCGCCTGTCGGGGTGATTTTTTATTTGCCTAAAATATTAATATATTATATCCCCATTTCCGGAATAAACAAAACCGCTTTATAAATTTAAGAAGATATAATATTTGTCTTTACAAAAATTCTGAGGTGAATCAAGGTGAAATTCTACTGTAGCGAATCAAAGCGAGTTCGCGACTGTACGCTGAAGTCCAGAAGAAAGAAAAACACTTGTCGCCGGCGGGGCGCGCAGCTCCCGACCAGCGTCGTTGCCGCTCCGAACCACTTCTCCCTCTTCTTACCCCGGGGACCGGTCTTCGAGCGCTCTGCCAGCAGCTGTCTTTCATTGGCGCAAAGTTGCACGTTCCGGGTTCATCCCTCTTAGCTAAGAAGTCTCATTCTCAATACATGCACTTAGACTCATATCAAAAGTTTCACATGTGCACAATATTGAACGGGTTAAAATGAAATATCAATTATGAACACTTAAAAACACTCTCAGTCGATGCCCAGACTGTTCAAGATGCATCATCTCAATTACCTCCAAGCCTACAACTTGGAAATACAAAGCAAGAATTTTAGATCAAAGCCATTAGGATATTTACAATCAAAATTTGCTATATCTCCGTACACTCAAAACTTCAATATCTGCACTGAAAACCTCGACAGAAAACGCATGTCACAAAAATGAACCGAATATTGTCTAGTTATAACTAGTAACACCTTCGTTTGAACACGCTGGCGCTAGCTGTACAAATACAGCGAACCAAATATTTAACTTTATCTACAACCGAAAAAACTTAAAACAAAATGTCTGAGCCTTCACACGGCTCTCGTCGATTCACATGGCACTTGTCTGCAACACCAGTCCACGTCATCAAGGATTGCCCGTGCCGCTTGGCTTTCTCCGACGAACGCTATGGTGGTAAACTCCGGAGGCACTCGTTTCCCGCAGGCATGCTACCCCCAACTATCGAAGGTCCACACTGCACCCGGTCCTTCGTTAATTCCTCGCGTGCACTCCTGGAGGTCATGGTCAGCCGTAAAGCTGTTTTCCACCTTAACATCATGGCTGAACCATTCCTCCACAAACTTCCCTTGAGAAGGAGGAACCTATAAGGAGCGCCCACCGCGGGTCATCCTGAAGATTCGGGACGGGAATTCCCACCCTGACTTGTACCATCGGACTTATAATTAGCATGCCTATATTCGTTCTCCCAGAACATCTGGAACCGGTTCGTTATGTTCATAACCAAGGCCGGTTTTCACTGCGATGGGTCGGAACAGAGGAAATCGGGCTTGCCGCCACCCTTGAAATGGGCGCGTGCTTGGCGGCATCCGCTCGCAGCGCTGTCGGAAAGCGATGTCGCTTGTTTGTGCAGTCAGCGACAGCTCATACGACGTCCAGGCGTCCCCGTCGAGCACGGCGCAATGATGGCTGCCAGCCAGATGATGACAAGGAGAAGTCGCTCACCCATTACAAAGCCGTGGTCCCCGTGACCAGTGCAGTCGTATGCCAGACGCAGCTATCGACTAAAAGCGCGGCTCCACGATACCGCCATCGACGCCGCATCGTTGTCGTCCCCGTCCTAGCAGGAAACCGCTGTTCACCTTTCGCGATGGAATTTTCTTTGCAGCTTCTTTATCGGGGTGTCCTTACGGATTGGGTTGCTACCCCGCACCTCTACCGGTTGTAACGAATCAAAGTAAGTTGATGACTGCACGCAAAAGATCACAATAAAGGAAAACACTTGGCACCGTCGGGATGCGCAGTTTCCGACCAGCATCGCTTTCGTCGAAGCACTTGGCCCTCGCCTTTCCCCGGGGAGCCGGTCTACGGGCACCCTGCCAGCAGCTGGCTTTTATTGGGGCAGCGTTGCACGTTACACTAGATTTAGGCTGCTGGATTTTTGTACCCAGTACTGCAGGTTGTTATATATAAGCAAAACGAAAGCATTCAGAGTAATTTGTCTTGGAAATGTATGACGTGTGTTCTATTTCTTTACTTGAAACAAGGAGTCTCCCAACCCCGGTCCGTGGACCAGACACGGCCCGCGGCTGGCCTCAGTCTTTCCAATGACGTCGTCCGGCCCACTTCCAGCAGAACCGCTGCTAGCGGTGCAAAAGAAGTGCGCGTAAAGAAACAGTGCCGCGGCACGCTTCAAATGCGCAAACGAAGATACCACAAAAAGGAGAGAAACTGTATCGTAAGGCAGGTCTTATCGCCATATTATTACTTAAACATTCTCATCACCAGCATTACTATTCTTAGTCCCCTGCTTCATGTCTGTGTAACTATACGTCTGTTTGATTCGCCTGAACTGGCTAAACAAGTTCTGTAGTCCAGACAGAAACTGACGCATTCAATTCAGCCGGAACTTACACGGTCCCTGCACTGGCGCTTTCGATCTATTCCAGTTCCGAACGAGTTCAGACCAAGTTCCTCAAAACCTTGGACCGTCTCCGAAGTCAGTTCAGCGTCCGTGCAGAACTATATGACAAAACCAGACAGCACTTGCGGTGCCATTTCTCGGAGTTCTTGCTCAAATGTCTGTCATGTTGAACAATAACGACGAGACGGATGTCGCATTTCCTCTCATTAATGAAAATAATGCACCCCCATGTGGACCCGGAAGCGTGATCCTAACGGAAGGTAGGAATTAGATCGAATAGGATATTTTGAAAACCTCTTACGCACCGGCTCGGCCAAGTTTGGTTCCCTGTGGTAAGGGATAATGCGCAGGTAATGTTTTATTTTCTTTTTTATTACATTTCTATTCTTAAAGGACACGGGAAACGTATTACACTCTTGATAGCCTCCGCCTTCAGTAGATCTTGAATGCAAACTGACGACTCCGATACATTGCAGAGGTCTCCGATTTGGTACATTGGAACTGGCATGCCCCTGTCGCTCAGCATAATACTGCATGATTTGTTCGCTGGCATCAGTGGCCGCCACTAACGCGCCTGGGAAAAAAACCCCGAAAATTGGCATTGGCTTCGTTGTTCTACGCGGAGTTTTCTTGGAAATCAGAATACACCCTTGAATTTGATTTCAAAAAGATTGCCGATAACTGTTCTGGCCAAGGCGACGCTCTCGTGGGGCCTTCATCTTCAAAGTGACCACTTCCGCGCGCTGCCGGCAGCAGGTCCCGTCGCAAAATCATCCTTATGCCGCAAACATATAAAACAAATCTTGGAATTAATTTACTATCACTAAACGAATGTAAATTCTATCATCGAGTACGCAGTCAGAGGATATGAAAGCTTATGGAGACAAGAGAAAGCGGACGGTAAACCGTTAAAACTGCACACAGAGACGTATTTTGTGCTGAAAACGTTTTTATTGCACTAAAAGAAAGAATCATTTACAGAAAGGATTTAGTTTATATACCTCAAAACTAAACAAACGCTACGAGCTAATTAAAGTGCGAAGAAGTCAATGTAGCATTCATTGTCAGTGTAACAACGGACAGCTCTGAGCAACTGCTGGAGGAATTTAGCGACCTGTTTAAAGGCACAGGGTGCGTGTAACGCCCATACATCATGGTGCTACGCGACGGCGCAACCCCAGCCGTTCACGCGCCTCGACGCGTACCTCTGGCCTTACAAGAACAGCTGCGAGACGAGCTGAAGAGTCTGGAGCAGGCCGCCATAATAACAAAAGTTAAAGAGCCAACAGACTGGGTAAGTCCGTTCGTCATCGTCAAAAAGAAAAACAAAAAACTTAGAGTTTGTTTTGATCCAAGAAGGATCAACGCGTGCATTAAGCGGGAGTACTGCGAAATGCCGAGACGCGAGGATATAGAATCCGAATTACCAGGCGCGAAAGTGTTTCAGCTGCCTGGACGCGAAGGCTGGCCTCCACCAAATCCCTCTTGACGAAGAAACCTCGATGATTTGTTCGTTCGCTACCCCTTTTGGACGGTACAGGCTTCTAAGACTGCCTTTCTGAATATCGTCCGTATCAGGAGTATTTCAAAAGACTCTGAACAAGATTTTTTATTCTCTGCCCGGTGTTCACGTGTACGTTGATGATATCGTGGTGTGGGGAATGTTCAGGATTCAGCACCACTAACGTCTAAAAGGTGTGCTTGAAGCCGCCATGCAAGAGGCAATTACTCTCTACCCCAAAACAATATTTGAAATCGATGGTGCACGCTTTAAATAGGGCGGCTATTTTCAAAGCGCTGTGGTCACGTGACAGTTTGGAGCAGAACGTTGCGCCGGCCAGCACAGTTTACATAAATGGAAGGCGAAACAATTTTTAAAGCCCATCTGTCTATAGTGAAATTTGATTTTTAGAACTAAAATTTCGATTTTTTATAACTTAATTGTTCTTTTTACTCAGCCTTGCAGTTAGAAGTGTTTTTACTGTTAGGTGGTTTCATTTCAAATTGAACGCGCCGTCGGGGTGATTTTTTATTTGCCTAAAATATTAATATATTATATCCCCATTTCCGGAATAAACAAAACCGCTTTTTAAGTTTAAGAAGAGATAATATTTGTCTTTACAAAAATTCTGAGGTGAATCAAGGTGAAATTCTACTGTAGCGATCAAAGCGAGTTCGCGACTGTACGCTGAAGTCCAGAAAAAAAAAAAAACACTTGTCGCCGGCGGGGCGCGCAGCTCCCGACCAGCGTCGTTGCCGCGCCGAACCACTTCTCCCTCTTCTTCCCCCGGGGACCGGTCTTCGAGCGCCCTGCCAGCAGCTGTCTTTCATTGGCGCAAAGTTGCACGTTCCGGGTTCATTCCTTTTAGCTGAGAAGTCTCATTCTCAATACCTGCACTTTGACTCATATCAAAAGTTTCATGTGCACAATATTGAACGGGTTAAACTGAAATATCAATTATGAACACTTAAAAACACTCTCAGTCGATGCCAGACTGTTCAAGAGCATCATCTCAATACCTCCAAGCCTACAAACTTGGAATAGAAAGCAAGAATTTTAGATCAAAGCCATTAGGATATTTACAATCAAAAT
>JABSTQ010002222.1:0-84497 GCA_013358835.2 Ixodes persulcatus | reverse complement strand
CATACCTAACTTACTAAACACAATAAATTTGAATCACAAAATGCTTCTCTTGTTACAATTTTAATAATGAAATGCTCCTTTGTTTCCACCACCACTAAATATGCACTTCAGCTGCCACACCATGCCTTATCCTAAGCACAAATACTTTTTGCTTCAAATAGAAATACGACTTTAAAGCACACTTGCCATGTAGCCAGGTATGGCAATGCAGTCATGGCCAAGCTTATGAGCCTGTAGTGCAAGAGGAGTTTGTTAGAGACTCGGCGAGTCGTCTCCCTTTGTGGGACTGTGGTTAGTGCAGAAGAGACACGGCTTTCTGCTACACCCGATGGCATCATTAATGATGGCATGAAGACGCATAAAGAAAAAAAAAGGAAAGTCGACTTTAAACATTACATAAGAGCGAGTTGCCTATACTCCAAGCAGATGCTGAGTTTGCCACTTCTGTATATCTCCTCAAGACGTGGCAGCATTGAAGAAAAATAAAAACGACTCAGGCGTGGCATGTTTTCAGCAATGTAGGATTCGTCAAATGGGATCTTCAGCAGCACCGTGGCTTTAAGGGACCATACATACAAAAAGCACAGCTGCCTCTGTGTGCACAGCATTGTAAACTGTACTTGGCTGTAAAAGCCATAGCTCCCTTTCTTGGCCAAGTAGTAGTTTCCTTCTTTGCCCCTCACATCATACTTGCCTGTGGAAATTTTCTCTTTACAGTTTTCCACTTTAGGGCACTTAATCTCAAATATGGCATCATGGCTCTCAATGATGCCATCTGGTGTAGCAGAAAGCCATGTCTCTTCTGCACAAACCACAGTCCCACAAGGCGAGACGACTAGCCCAGTCTCCTTTCCAAACTCCTCTCGCGCTACAGGCTCGTATGCTTGCCCATGCCTGGTCAAGGCATTCCCACGGAATGTGTTATTTGTGAGAGTCGCAAGTGCATTGTCGGGAAGAGTTCCTTCCATCTTTGGGACGCACTTGACGTTGGAGGCAGTCACACGGAGTTTACGCGAGTCGGTCCAGAGAGCATTTGTCATGCCCCTCGTCCTCGTCTCCAGCTCAACTGCTGCTACACGAGGAATGACAACTAAATCGGTGTAAAATATGTTGCAGGGTGGGCAGCTTTCTCGCAAACATGTTGCATCCTCGTGACTCTGGTGACGGGGAGTTCAGTCCGGCACCTTGGCAGTGGGGCCCGCCTGCAGCTGCGCAGGAGCTGTCAGCGTTTCATGCAAAAGTGTTCCTGCAGTATGTACAAAAATATTCCAAAACAAATCACATTCACTCTTTGACAGAAAGAGAAAATATCCGAGAATGATAGAAGGAAGATACATAGGGCCCACTTATCAAGTTCCTACCCCATGTTCCACCACAATTGCCAGCGAAGTATTAAAATAAAAATATTGCAATAACAAAGCTATGAGGCAATAAAATTCTTCTGGGGCAATTCGGAAGTAATAAAAGTTTATGTGCTAAATATACTGAAAAAGAATAAAAACCTTTCCAAGGTGAAGGTGGCTCCCAAATGGTATCAATCTATGTCGTTCAGCTTACGACAAGTTTAACTTGCTGCATACCTGACCTGCAAGAATAACACGGAACTAATGGTTTTAATAAATAGTAGCTACATTGAATGGGATTTAGACGAGAGACATGAAGAGATGGTGACATCCCCCATGCTGCAATATTGCCTCGTCTCTCTAGGTGAAGCATACGAGGTGAGCATGACATGGTGCTTTGAGCTATCATGCATGTGAGCTTCGCTGGCTGGTTTAGGAGATGAATAAGCAGGCCAGGAAAGTAGCTACGTGTGCACAAGATGCCCACAACTTCAGTCCAATGTGAAACTCTCCCCAATTGAAAATGCACACCGAGGCGTACTATTGGAGAAAAATGAAATACGAACAGAGGATCGCATGGCTCTCGGTACAAGCTGCACCGCCTAAGGAAGTGAGCATTGGAGCGAGGGTTTGTGGCCTGCTCCGATGTATATACGCCCCTCGCTTGGCGCTCCCCAAGCTTCGGCACTACACTTGTTGGTGCGCTGAAAGCAATCACCGCTATCGTTGCTCGCTCGACGCGTACGGTGAGAGGAAACTCGCTGCTTGTAGCAGTTTGCGCACACGCTGGCTGAGTTAATACCAGCACCGAGTTTTCTCGCGCCGCATGAGCAAAGACCGCGGGGATAACTTTCGGTGCATCAAGGGGCGCTACGTCGAAGCTTGGGAAGTGCTGAGCGAGGGGTGTATGCACATCGGAGTAGGTCACACTCTCTCGCTCCTAGTCCCACTTCCAGGTGGCGATGCTTGTACCGAGAGCCAAGCGGTCCTCCGTTTGTATTTCATTTTTCTCCGATAGTACATATATTTTTTTAGTGAAAGTGGCCTATACTTGCCATGTATCTGGAATAGGCCTTGAAACGGAGCTGTTGCATGGTACTCTCGAAGTTCCTGGCTGTTCCGGAAAACACGGAGCTGCTTGGCTTCCGGAACATAGGTGTCTGGGGTCTCGACGATCCCTTTTTCGAGCCTGAACCCAATGTTGTGGAGGGAAGCTGGGACGACGTTCCTTTTTGTGCCCCGGTTCCACTTCACCGCTTCATCGGTACACCCATGTCCAGTCAGACCATCACTTACTGGGAAGTCCACCTTCCAGAGCACAGCCCCGATATGGCTGCACACTCTAGCCTGGCCAGCCATGCAGGTGCATCCTGCATGACTTCGCCATTCATTTTCGCACACACCCACACATCGTTAGTCTTGTTGACGGACTGCGATCCCTACACAGTCCCCTTCAGCAGCACAGTGGTTGCGTCAACCTCATGCACCAGCACTGCCCCAACCCAGCCGCTCTTAAAATAATTGTAAGAGCCTAGGCTTTTGTACGCCTTGACGTCTTCCAAGTCGCAGGCCTTCGTGTGAAGGAGGTAGTAAATTATCTGTGGAGAACAGATATCTGGCCACTTTTTCACATTGTCTTTCCACTCTTTGATGCACGACGGATGACACCATTTCAATCCTAAGAACACCGGTGACTGCCTGCTTATAAGCAAACAGGTGTGCTATATAGTACACCGCGGCACGATGTAAATAACATGAGAGTCTCGTCGCCGACTCGAGCGGCGACGATGCTCCCGCCCAGCGTGCCAACGAGCACTCGACCGGCTGTCGTGCGCGGCGGATGATTTCGGAACCTTTGACGCACGTCTGTTGACATCGAGCACACAAATCTCACAGCGTTTGTTGTTACCTGCAAAAGATGGATTCCGAAAAATGCAGTGCCCACGCGCGAATATATACCCAAATTGCCTTTTCCTGAGCTTAACAAACGTTTGACGAGACAGACGCGAACTCGCACGACTGATTCAGCGAAGATGCTCTGTCTTGGGTCATCGCCAGTCGCGGATAAAATATTCTTATGACTCGTTTGCAGACAACCATTTCATCGCTAACAGAACAGAGCTGAGTGAAGAAAAGTTAGAAAAGGGAACGTACCTCCGATCTCGATCGTTGCCGTGTAGACGCTCGGCGCCGTTGACGCGACATGGGGCGACATGAAGGCAAACAAACACAAGGAAACAAAAGAAAACACACTTTCTCAATAGTGGTAAAACCAAGTAACTAGTGAGAACTAAATGAAGAAAACAAGAAGCTAAATCAAGATGGTATGAGGCAGACGCTCGGGGTGGCTCAGTCGAAGCAAGGGTTGTAACGCACGTAACGCATACCAAGATGGCTGCACACCAATCTCCCGCTAGACGGCGCGGCTGGCGCGGCCGTCACTGCAAGAAGCAAGATGGCGGTGCTCTTGCAGAAAAGGTCTATATTTCGCTGCTGTCCAAGTCAGCTGGCATCAACAAAGGTGCCACGTTTTGGTACAACTGCAGAAGTGTGAAAAATAAAACTGTTGACCTGCAGACTCTCGCTTCCAGCCTGTTCTGTTATTTTGCTGTCCGAGGCTAGCTCGACGACAGCGTCGCCGACAGCTAATTGTTAGCCCTCGACACGTACAGTGTTCTCCATAGGATAGAGGAAGTCGAGGAGGAGGGGTTTTCATGGCACCTCATTCGTGCCTTCCTGTGAACCGCCGAAGGGATCTCGAACACACGGACCTTGAGGCATTATTTGTGGAGTTCTTTTTTCCAAGAGGGACCGTGCTTGCATTGTGTTTACTGTCCGCCTGCCACCCGCCATGAAGCATACTGGTTTCACGATTCGTCTCTAGGGTCGGTTGCAGATGTTCGATATGCAAACATTCTCGTTTTAATGCCCATGTCCACTGGTGCACGTTTGATGATGCTGTTTCCCGTGACACTTCTAATGACATTCTCCTCGAGACTACCGCACGCTTGATTCAGACGTGCCAACTTGCCTTGTGCGTGACCAGCGATGGCTTCCAGAGTCACCTTGACCTTGTGTTTACCTTTGATGTGACTTGCATAGAGTCTGTCAATGTGTGACAGCTTTCATGGCAGCGACCATTCGGCCATAGAACTGCGCCACGCGGTCTCCTTACCACGCAGGGGCCATTACGCTCGGATGCTTTTGAACTTCAACCAACTGGACTTTGGTCACATAGCCCAACTCGCCCAACTGGCACCTTGATGCATGATGTCAGGGTCTCATTGGTCATCAAACTATGAACTGTGGTGCGATTTCCATTTCCCCATTCAGAAAGACAGTGTCCCCGCAACTGCGTGCTCGTCAAGCCTGAAGCGTTCACCTTGGATCACTTCCGACATAATTAAAGCCGCTCGTCATAAGCGAGCTCTCTTGCAGAGCGCGTCATTCCAATTGCCTCACTGCACTTGAGTTGGCTAAGAATCATCAGCGAGCTTTGAAGGCCACTATTTACCGTGCCCATCAAAAATATGTCCGCGACATTCCCAAGAAGGCCAGAACTGATCCCAAAGTCTTGTGGGCCTACATCAACCGTCTGCGCTCAACAACCCAGCGACCCTGCTTCAAGCTGAATGGGAAGGTCATGGGCACAACCCAAGGTGTCGCAAATATGTTTGCTGATCACTTCTCTACTATAAATGGTTTTTCTTCCGGCACCCCTCCTACAATACCACATGGGCAGGAAGCAACAGCCGCCCCAACTACTCAACCAGTTGTAAGCAATGACGACCGGCCCGAACTCCCTTTTAACCTTGGAGAGCGCTGCAAGCAGCGCTCTCCAAGGTTAAAAGCTCCTGGAGTGCGGGGCCGGATGGCACTGCCCCCCTCTGGTTTAAGGTGTTAGTCTCGCAGGCGCTACCAACTACCGCCAAGTTGCTGCAGGGGCTTTTCGACAGCGGAATCGTCCCTGAAGAGTGGCGACAAGCTCGGGTCATGCCGCTTCACAAGGTGAAAGGAAAACTGGTCGACGAACCGAAGCACTACAGCCCAGTCTTGTTTACCTCGATTCTGTGCCGCACGTCCGAACGTGTGCTGAACACCCAGCTCCTCGAGTTCTTGGAGAGGTCCGCCTACCTGCAAGATTCACAGCATGGCTTTTGCTGCAACCATAGCTACGAGACTGCCCTTGCCACAGTGATGTATTTCGTAAGCAATCATTTGGACGATCTCATCTCTACAGACCTCGTTTAACTTCTCATTAAAAAACTCACTGGAGTAGGCATCTGTGGCCCTCTTCTTGTCTGGCTCACAGGGTTTCTTCGAGACTGTAGCCAGCAGGTTCTGTACGGAAATTCGTGCTTGGCGGCACCTGCGGTCTCTTTGGGAGTTTCTCAAGGCTCAGTGCTAGGCCCGACCTTGTTTTTGCTCTATGTGAACAACATGCCTCGAAATGACAAATACCTTCTAGTTCAGTATGCAGACGACACGTCCATTGGGGCATCCGTCTCGTTGCCTACCAATTCTAGCTGCCTGACGAAAATTGAGAAATGGACACAAGCGCAGCACCTCCAGATCAGCACGACCAAAAGTGGCATAATTCAATCTGCCAAAACAGTAGAAAGAGCGACAATCCCTGTTACACCGTGGCAGGCTCTCCACTGCCAGTCTCCACCTCCATGTGCATCTTGGCCGTCGCACTTACTAAAAACCTTGACCATTCCGCCCACAATGCGAGTGTTGTCTAGAAAGCCAGAAGAACACTAGGTTTCATAACCAGGGTCACAAAACTATGCGGACCGGAAGCTCTGCGATCGCTATAGACCAACTCATGTTTACAAACCCGGCGCACCCTCTCTCTCTTTTTCTCCCTTTCTCTCGTGCGTGCACGGTGGTTTGTGGGCAAGAAGCTCGGTGTCCTGTGTAAACAAGCCCTTGCTATACAATGTTGTTTTTCACGTTGTGCCGTGTATTTCGCTTGGTATTGCTTTTCCTACGTGCCAACTGCAATGTCGGACTACTACAGCGGCCTCAGTGAAGCAGACAAAGCCCGTTACGAAGAGAAGCTGTGCGTTAACAGTGTGGACTATGGCGATCCGTACCGCATGGACGCCTCGGAATGGACGTTGATGGGTCGGCGGTGGCCCCCGTTACTGTGATAAACATTACAGTTTATCTGCTTTTTACGCCAAGCCGGTTTATGCTTGACACATTGCAGGCGTACAAGCTTTGGAGGCCTACAACTACTTTGAGTCAGGTAAGCAGGGATGCATTCCATCGCCTACCGAAGCCAGCTGGTGCAGTTTTAGGCCAGAGTTGAGACATGTGTTATGTTTCAAGCGTACCAGGGACTGAATTTGAATGATTTTCACAACAGAGCAAAAACTGCAGGGAAGTGTTGAGAATTGATGTAGGTCACCGCGCGATCCTTAACCTCTGCCGCAGCCATGTTTCGTTGGTACTGTACATACCTCACTGGTGCGCTCACTCTGGTGTGCTCAATCTAGTTATTAAGGTTTTGTCCGTGTCGTTCGTTTATTTTGTTGTTCATATATCTGTGTGGTTTAAAACCGCGTTTCTAGCACAGCTTCGAGTTTTACGTGCCGATGCTTACCCTGCGTTTCTGTTCATTCCATCTGTGTGTATTCCACCCATGCCCAGCAGGAACAATCCTCATTCGGAAGTAGTGTACAGTAAAAATCTAGTCAGCAAAGACGCCTATTTGTTACAAAACACGTCTAACTGCTCAAGCAGAATGTCTAGTTCGCAGGAATATAGCCTTCTTGACTGCACATTCCAGAGCTGTGATGTGTACTGTACAGTGAGTAGCAAAACATGCGATCACAGGCGTCTCCCATTTTCTGCCGACAACTGATGGGCTCTCATCGAAGCTAGTAGCTGGTGCGGTGTGCTCGCCTGAGGCATCCACCATATTAGTAGAATTTGGTGTTCAACACTAACATGTACAAGTAAAAGACAACATTCATTTCATGTCACATATTTGTTGTGTTGTGCCACATGCATGCACATTTACATTCACATGTCACATTTCTTCCACCCACTTGCAAATCTGAGGCTGCTCTCTTGATATTATTCTCAAACAGAATGTCGTGGACAGGATAGTCATTGTAAAACCACCGCCATGGTGTCGAAACTATTAGGGTATTTGGTTGAGAGGTATTTGGTTGAGAGTTGTCACCATTTCACAAACCATAAACTAGTGTATTGGTTTTGTACTCTTGTCCAGGCCACGTGCAAATGTCAAGCTGTCGCAGAGGGCAACCGGCCCACCCCATGACTCATGGGTGTGCCTGGATCACAAAGCAGGTCAGGTGTACTGTGGCCACTGCCCATGTAAAGCGGAGTAAGTTTGTTCATAGCTGCACCTGCAACACAGCATTTTTCCAGAAGCATTATTTGTTCGCGTAGATGCAAGCTGATTTAATTAAACAATGTTTACCTCTTTCCTTGCAGTCTAGGTGAAGTAGTCACGTGGCAGCACTTTTGTTCAGTGAGGAATACACTGCCAGTGTGTCACAAGAAGACTCATGCACCTCCCAGCCTTGTGCATGGTCCAGGACTGTCGCAACAAAGGTCTGATACAGTACTCATGCATTTCGTAGATATGAACTTTTGTCACATATTTTTAACCATTCCAGATACTGGTGTCTGGAACCCTATGTGACAGGTTGTGTAACTAAATTACAGCTGACTTTAGTTTCTTTTGGACACCTCCATAAGTAAAGCCGTGCACGGAAAGGGACCTTCGTATCCAGATTCAACCTGCTCAGTCATGCTAAAGTTAGAGGTACTTTGCTATGAGAATTATCATGTAGGCCAACCCAATATCTCAACAAAATGTCAGCATTCTAATTCTTGTCAGTGCACCACATTCCCTTTGCCCAGAGCAAACAGTCTTCAGTGTCCGAGGGCACAATCCAGAGAGCTTTTCAGAATTGAGACAAAAATAACTGGATCAAAATTATGCTCGTGCTTTTTGGTGACAGCATTGACTATCTCGCGATCAAATGTATCAACGCAATGAACGAGCTGTGGCGATCACAGTACAGCATGTCTGTGTTCAATCTGTTATCCACATATTGCAATGAATCTTTAACCCTATTACTCAGCTTCATTCCACCTAGTTGCCCGTTTAGATTGCCGCTGTAGTTTTCTTTGCTCTTGTAAAGCCATGAACTCTTGATCATCAGTGCATATCCATGCATAAATGGTGGATATTAAGTGCTGTACTTAATAATTATAATACTAGTTTATTCCTTTTGATCCGTGTGCTGCGATAAAAAGTTTCTAGATAAAACACAAGTTCAGTAGCAGCGAAGTGTGTAGAATCAATGTGCACTCATACAATCTTATCATACTTTGACAACTTGAGATGCATGCCTTTAAAAAGAAAAGGCGATGTAAATGTGGATGTCTACACCACAGGAAGACATGGTCCCTGTGCACCAACTGGACCTCAGCAAGCCCGGAATGCCAAGCCGAACCCTTCCCGAAAAGCGAAACCATGTGTCCGAGGACTTCCAGCTCACCGACAAAGCCCTCTTCAAAGAAATTTACCGGCTGAACCCTTAAGTAGTCCTGAGGTCCATCACAAAGATGGGACGATGAGGACACTTACTCGGCCTCAGGAGACGAACAGTCATACACATTCTTGAGGTAAGCTAACGCTGATTCCTGTTACTAAATTTGGCACATTGATACTATCGCCTGTGGGTTTCTACTTTACCTGCAAAACACTGCGAACTAAATCCCACTTCATAGCTCGCTATTTCGAACGGCTACGATCCAGTTCATCCGAAGACTGCCGTAAGGCTCCTCTAGAGAGGAGACAGCAGCAGCACACTGAATTCATGAACGACGTGTTTATTGGCACTAGAAAACGCCGAACGCTTCGCCCTGTCGGCCAAGAAAGAAAACAAAGGGTTGGCACTGCCTCATTTGACAGAACCGCCTGTGGGGCTCACGCTCCCGTATGAGGCAGATTCGTGGGAGGGGAGTTGCTGCAAAAAGAAAGTAAAGTCTCTGCTCGGCCAGAGCCTCCCCTTACAAGAGCCACCATTCACTGGTTTGGACCGGCTTAAGTAGCCTGAGGCAAATGGATGCGGCCAGGGTGGCAGGTTGTAAGTTATCCCGGACCTCAGTAGCTCCATCATTATTCCGAAGGATGCACCGGCAGCATGGTCATCAAGGGGGTGAGACCACCTACTTCAATGGGCAGAACATAAGCAAGAAGTGTTCAAATAAGGACCTAAAGCCAAGGGCTGGTTTTCTTCAGGGCCTAACAGTGTGACGTGCCTTACAGAAAGAGCAGGATTTTTTGGTGCTTCAGCAACAAGTTTCTTTAATTCATAACATGGGGCTAAGCTATCAATCAGCCCTGAATTTTTCATACAAATCAAAGTTATGGCAATGCGGTGTGAGGCACGAGACTACCAGATTACCAGTGAGGCCCAATTGTGCTTTCACCGGGAATCTCTTGTCGGAACTGGGTGCATATGACTGTGGGAGCTGTACACCTCGTTACTTCGATGGGCTTCTCTTCAAACTTTCTATGAGAGGTAAAAGTCAGTGCGCTTTCTCCTTTGCTGTCGTGCACCTCCTGGGAAAAACATGTTCAGAACATTTAGGTTGCACGGGCCTTATTCATTGACACAAGAATGATCATTGCTTCTTCAGAAATGCAAGGGGCACAAATAAAATTATGAATATATTGTCTCAAGAATGTCACAAACGTCACCGATCTTCGTAGTGTTATAATGCTTGTAAATATTGCATTTTTAAGGAAAGTTAGGCGAAAGGGATCAGTGAGGACTTTGCTCCTGCATGACATGTTTGTGCCCATGGGAGAAATTGGGAGGGTAAAAAAGAGCACGAGACGGCAGACGGCAACACTGATGTGGCAGAAGGTTTGCTACGGCAGGATAACCGCCTCCATCGTGAACAAGGTTTGTGAACTAATGACACTGGCTCTATTTTTGTGTCAGTATGCCGAGCATGTGCCCTTTACAGGTGCGCGAAATGAGAGACTCTACATCAACACTCAAAAATCAACGACTATGACTGTAACTGGGTTGTGTCGCCCTCGACAACCTCCTCCTCGGCTCACTGTTGGCCAAGTGGAGATCCGCAGGGTCTCCTCAAGTGTCATCCTGGGTGTAGAGTTTGATGGGCGCCTGTCATTCTCTCCTCACGTCCAACGCACTCTCGCCAAGTCTCGCCGTATGCTGGGCTTCATTACCCGCACCTCGCTCAACATGCCTCCAAACGCATTCCGTAGCCTCTACACAGCCCTCGTTCTCCCCATACTCGAGTACTGTTCGGAAATCTGGTTCCCCCATTCGGTACGCCTACAGTCGTATCTCGCCAGTGTCCAGCGACGTGCAGCATACACATTTTATAGCCGCAGCACTCCTAGAGCCCGCCGCCTGCCCTATCGTCAGATTAGGACTGCTGTTCTTCTTCACCATGCGTCCTGGCAACCGCTTGCCTCCCGGATGCATGGCGCTTCCGTGCGCCTCCTTTGCAGACTTCTCAGCCCTGGCCACCAGCTGCTTATTGATGCGCCCCGCCTCTGTCACCGCACTGGCCGCCTGCAGCCGCTGCTTACGCGGACCTGAGCGTCACAAGTCTTCATGGCTACCACGTGCTGCTGCTTTGTGGCAACAGTTACCGCCGGACCTCACACGACTTTTCCCCCCTGAAGACGACAATATCTTATCCCTGGTAAAGGCTGCCCAGCGCCTGCACTAGCCTTCAACTTGAACTCTATAACCTTGCGCATGTGTGCGCAGTTCCTGGGTCCCCAGGGTGGGTTGCAAGCCTCCCCGGCATGGGCAGCTATGCCTTTTTTGCACCCCCAGCATGCCTGGGATACCCTATCCAATCAATGCGAATAAAGTATTATTATTATTATTATTATCACCAAAGGCCGTCCTCGACCTTGCTCTGCTAACAACTCGCCACTGACCACTGAGGTTATCTGCTGGGGTATCGAGAAGGAGCCCAAAGCCAAAGAGGCTTATCAGAAGCTCATAAAGGCGCGCCACAGCAACTTCAGACTTTGCAGTGTTGGCTTCGTGATTGACAAGAGAGTTGTACCTGCAGCAATTATTCTGCATGTTTGAATGTGCAAGGGCAGACAAAGCTCGCACAACTTCCATAATTTATATCTTAATCAGCTGGTGCCAACAACTGAAGCACTGTTCTCTCGTTCCATTTCACAGCATCACAAGGAGTTGTAATGGTTGTAAGGAAAGGGGAGTCCAAACTGGAATTGAAAAACGGAGCCGCGGAACGCTTAGAACAGACCACAAAGAGTGCCTTGCTAAAACAACTGTTGTCGCAACCCAAATCCCAAACGAAAGGAACGCTACAAGCGTTGGACAGCTTTTTCATGATTTATCGCAACACGCTGCATTCCATAACAGGGAAGACACCCGCCGAGCTCGTTTTGAATCGGTAACCGAGGGTCAAGCTGTCTTTTCTTAAGCCCAATTTTGTTCGGAATATGCACAATAGAAACACAAACAGCAGAAACATTGGAGCGCCGAGCACGCATTCGCTGTTAAGGAGAGAGTGTTTGCTAAGTGTGTGCGTGGCAAGAACATCTCCTGGGACGAAGGCACGGTGACTCAGATTGTCCGCCCAGTGACATATCTTGTGCGCGTAGCAAGTGGTCAAATTCGATTTATGCACGCAGACCACATGTGCCATGCCTTCGCACGACCGTTTGCAACTGAACCAGTGAGTGTGCGTGGCGACAAAGACAAGTGTGCCGCGCGACGAACAACAGCCATTGCTGGTGGCCCCGACGCAGTCATCGGACAATGCATCTAGACCAGCGCACTGTTCGACAAATGCAGACGCGTCCCCTACCCCAGAAGACGGATCAGCACAGTCATCACCGATCCACCCGACGTCCGACGCATTCCCTATGCTTGACGATGGGGAACCCAGCAGCCGGACTCAAGACGAGCCTCACATCGTGTTGCAACGTGGTGTGCATGAACGACATCCCTCGGACCGGTTTCAACACAAGGACTTCCGAAATTGACAAAAATGTAAGCGTGGAGGAGTGTCGTAGCGCGAGCGTCTTATCAAGTAGATCAGTGCACATGGCTCTGTGCGACGTCGCTCCTAAAGGATATAAAAAAAAGTGATTCTTATCAATAAATGTTTTTTGGGTGCGATCAGCTCGGACCAAGGTCGCTTGCCTGCGTTATCTCAGTTTTTATGCTCAGTTTTAGGCTTCAGTGTGTACTTGCACAGTGGTGCTGCTTGCATGCAGTACAGTCAAACCCGTTTATAACGAACAGCAGGAAACGCTACGGTAAGTTCGATATAGCAAGTAGTTCGATATAGCAAAACCCGTTTACAACGAACTTTTACGATGTGTTCGTTATACACGGATCATATCGCCAAAAGTAAACTCGTGCCACTTACCACTCAAGAAATATATTTATTGAAAGTAAACAAAAAACCTAGGCACAGTACGCAGTAATCTTCGCTTGGGATTTGGCCTTCCCAGCGTCTACGAGAATACCGTTCTCGACGCGCGACACAGCGCGTGCGAATTCAAGTCCGCTACCCTCGATGCCCGAGCAGTAGCGGCGCAACACGTCCACTGCCGACAGCGCTTCATGAAGCGTCGGACGTGGTGGTTCCTCACTTTCGGAATCCCCAGCTTCCTCAGCGTCGTCAGTGGCAGCCGCTGTAGCCACGTCGGCAACGATGTCTTTGTCTGAGGGGGTTTCAGCCACAGCAATGTCGTCGTCGATCATAACGAAATCGTCCAGTCCGACTCCGTCCGGCACCGCACCAGGGAGGCAACCGAGCTCCTCCCAGAGCTCAGCAATGTCACCGTCTTCTGCTGTTTCTGCTGGAATGGGTGCTTCATGACTTTCCATGCAGAGTCCTGCGTGACGGAAACAATTCCGAATGGTGTCCTTGGTCACGTCGTTCCAGGCGCCGTTGAGCATCTCGATCGCGCCCAACAAGTCGATTTTGAGGTCTCCGCCTACACGTAGCTTGACGATGAGCTGCTCTACCACACGCTTCCGGTATCCTTGCTTGAAAGCTCGAATGATCCCCTGGTCAAGCGGTTGGAGAACTGCCGTGGCGTTCGGCGGCAGGAAGCACAGCTCGATGTTTCTAAGGGTGGTGCCGCAGTGATGTGCCGAGCAATTGTCCAGGAGCAAGCAAATCTTTCGGCCACTTTGTGCAAGTTCGTCGTCCCAGTCGCGGAGCCACTTATCAAATAAAATCCTCGTCATCCACGCCTTGCCAGTGAACGTGTATGTCACGGGCAAAGGGCCGCATCCTCGTAGACACAGGGGCGACTTGGACTTTCCGATGACGAGCGGACGCAGTTTTGATGAGCCGTCCATGTTGGCTGTCAACAGTACTGTGACGCGAGTCTTGTTCATCTTTCCGCCGTGACACGTCTCATTCCGGTGCGCAAGGGTCCTGCTTGGCAGCATTTTCCAAAACAAACCAGTCTCGTCTGTGTTGAAAATATCACTTGGCTTGTATTTCGCCGTAATGGCCGGCCAATTGTCGTCGATCCACTTTTTTACGCCTTCAGTGTCCACTGCACATTTCTCCCCAGCTACGACTTTCCCGACGATTAAATACCGATCTTTAAATCGCTGCAGCCACCCAGATCCAGCGGTGAAGCCCTCAACTTGCAGGAAGGATGCAAAATCTCTAGCCTTGCTTTGCAACATCGGTCCGGAGACTGGCAGGTACCGCGCACGGATGTCCAAAAACCATTGGTACAGCGCTTTTTCCACCTTGTCGTACGCCGGCTTGCGGATGCGCCTGCTGTCCGCGTTTGGCCGTTCACGGGCTTTGTCTCGGATAGCGGACTTGTTTTTAAGAATTGTACTCAGCGTACCTCTGGGGATCTTGTAGACGGCGGCAACGTCCGATTTCTTTTCGCCGTGCTCCATGCGATTGATGATGTCGACCTTGTCGGAAAGTGGCAGAGCCTGCCGCTGCTTCGTCGTCATTTCGGGCGCGAACTAGTTGGCCCGCACAGTGAACAGAAAGTGCAATGGGGACAAGAAGGCGACAACAAACGACGACTGAATTAACGAAAAGAAAAGAGGGAGGGAGAGGGGGAGAGAGAGAGAGAGAGAGAGCTTTAATTGCCTGTGGTTGACGCTTTCAACGGCATGTGACAATGCTATGGAATCTGAAATGCGATAGGCTCATTGCCTCTTGGGGCGTGGCGTGTCAAGCCCCAAGTGAGCGCGCAAGGTGAGGAGGGTCAAACTAGAGTGCCTTCAAGTTCTCTTTGGTGAGACATGAAGGCACCCAGGTCAAACTAAAGTGACTTTAGGTGAAACAGGGCGCGAAGGGAGAGGAGGCAAGAACTTTTCTTTCTTTCTCATCTCTTCCTTTCCGCCTTGTAACAACGCGCTAGAAAGATTTTTTTTTAGCTTATCTCTACTTAATTGCTTCTCTTTGTAAGCAACCACTTTGCGCTTAAAAGATTCTTTTTTTGTTCCCATTCAGAATCCCTTTTCTTCGCTTATTTTTGTTCGCATCTTGAGCTTCTAGAATTTTCTTTCTCTCCTACATTTTTTTTTTTGGGGGGGAAGGCACTTGCTAGAACACGATTGTTTGCGCATTTTTGGAAGCTTTCCCAGGGGAAAAAAGTTCGATATAGCCAATATGTTGTTCGTTATAAAAAGTACTTTTTACATGCATTTCGATTTAAATTTTTCGTGAGTTCGATATCGACAATAATTCGCTATACGTGGGTTCGTTCTAATCGGGTTTCACTGTATTATTAACACTGGAATATATTTATGAAGTGCAACCTGCAGTTTTTCGGTTGTAGATGCTACGTTTAGGCAGTGTAATAGCATCCGAGGTTTGTGACATCACGGAGAAAGCTTTTAAAATGAAAATGCGCGTGCGGCGTAAAGATGAAACTTTGCTTTTTTTGTTGTTTTATTTCTTTTTTTTGTGCCTTCGTCCTTAAATATTGGTTGTTTATAAAACATACAATGCCACTGTGGCAAAATTACAAGAGATATTTTGATTCAGTATCACTTTAAAAAAGTGCCCTTCATCAAATCATCAAATTAGAGGCTGCACCATGGATTGCATGTATTCATTCTATATTTTTTTAAATTATTTATTATGCAGAAAAGTTGGCAGGCAAGTCTGCGGTACAAGGGAAAGATTGTAAGAAGGTTGCCACCTGGGAATGTTGAAGTAGACAAGGCCCCAGAAGAAGGGCGTATCCAAAAGGAAATGAGGTTCCTTAAAGCCGTGGACCGAAGAGGGGAACACACCGAGGGAATAGCAGGCACAGCGATTGCAAAACGACGCCCAAGTTTATATTAAATGTAAGGTGTAGAATATTTGAGTTAAAGTTCTTCAACTTGGAGGATAAGGCACATGGATAAATACTAGCACAAAGACAATAAAGACCCTTGAGAAGGGCATCTTTCATTGCCTCATTTGCTGTAAAATGTGGATAGAGAAATTAAAACTTTATTTAGTATAAATATGTTTTTAATAGTGTGCAAGAGCCTCTGTAATAAACGTGTGTCAAAATGGTGCACGTCTCCAAACCATATTTCGGAGTTGGTGAAGACGAGTACAGCGTCAATGATCGCTCGCTAACATAGTGGTTGCGACCAAGAAAGCTTTCTGGGATCAGAAGTGCAGGACGCGATGGATCACTCATTGGATTTCATCAAAGGTGTATTTTATAGGTGCATTTAAACTTGTGGAATTTCAAGGCGTATTTCCGTTCCTGTGAGAAGTCAAGACAACATTCGTTGCGATTTCGAAAATGCGTCCGCCATAGACGAACGAGTTTGCCACCGACGAATGCTGTTGTATACATGGGATTACATGAAACGGAGCTAAGTCTAACTGTTCACAGGAACAAAGCTATGCCTTGAAATTTTATAAGGTTAAATGCACCTGCAAGGTACACCCTTTGCAAAAATGGGAGCTCGATGCATGCAGGCGGACGCCCATTTTTCTGGTTGACTTCAGTGCATTACCTGGCAGCTTCATGCACACAATATTCCTCATTGAAAATTTTTTTTTTTTTTTCACAGTGGTAAAATTACATTTCCTATTAGCACCAGTATCAGGAAAAATATTTTATTGTTTTTATAGATCCTCAACGAGTTCTAGGGGGGAACGGACAAAAGGGCGGAGGGAGGCCTGGGGGTCATTCTTGGCTGAAAAGCTCAAACGTATTTTCCCCTAACGGGTAAGTTTTGCACGAGGAAGGACGCAAACAGGGTGCTCGAGCTCTCGAAGGACCAAGCGGCGAGGACAAAGACCGTAGATAGTGGTTCTAGATATTTCTTACTTTTGCTATCTTGCAATAGCTAGAATCCCTAAAAGGACTTCTAATTTACCAAGATCTAAGTTAAAGCTGTTTTGAATGGATTCAAGAACTATCAGCACGGTGCTACGCAAGAGGCAATGGCAATATAGATGCTCAAGTTCGTGTATTACACCTCTATTCTAAGCCTATTCTCATTTTTGAACTAAAAATGCCATTAACAGCGAACACTGCAACATAAATATGTTGCATTTGTTTTGAAGGCTTCCTCACCCGCGCAGCCCTCGACCACCTGCCGCGAACAGTAAAATAGAAGAACAGCACTTTTATGAATCATTTAAAAAATATGGCCTTGCTCTTGCAAACCTTTCTTCCAAATCACGCGTGAAATGTATGCCATTCACGCGAATTTTCAAAGATGAAGCTTGGTCCGTTTCACATCAAAGACGAAGCTTGGCCCGTTTCACATCAAAGGTTAACACGCAAAATACTTTGCAGCGAGGCTCAAGTTACTCATATTTATTTAGTACTCCCCAGAAACTCAGGAAGATGCCTTATTTTGTAAGAACTCGTGACGATGATGTAAATCACTTCACACAGGGAGTTCTCTGGCTTAGGCCTAGACCCATAGCAGTCTGGCACTGATGGTGTGGGTATATAGCAAAGACTATTTAAAAAGGCAATCTTGATAGGCAGTTTTATGTATTCTTTTCAAGCTGTTTACCGGATACACTCAAAATTATTACCGCATAAGAAAATGCACATAAAAAGCTAAAAACTAATTTCATTAACATAACCATTTTCACGGTGTCCAGGGGAAGGTTATGCTGATAGATTGCATGCAAAGGTATTGGTCGATATTTTTATTGTGATTATTCACAATTGCCGCTTATGGTGAAAGGCAACACTTTAGTATGCAATGGTCATTTTAGCTTCTTTTTTTGTACAGAGGTTTCAAAGTTGTTCTTTTTATGATGACCTGAAAGCCAACATAAAAATATAACTTGGAAGAGAAAAGGTCCGCTGTGTGTCCTTTTCTTTTGGGTTGCGACTGGAGTAGCAAAATGAACGATCACATTTTTGAAATTGCAGAGCACCACTTACAAACGAATATGTATGCCAATTTTTTATTGTTAAAACAACAAAATAATAGAGATGCCACCAGAAGTCTCAGGGGAGGGTGATGCAGCGTGCACCTACAGCCCCTTGACTGGAAAGGCCCTCAAAAAGCTCCTCCTCAGATGTTTCGAGCAAGTCGTTCTCAGAGATAACTCCCTGAACTGTGTTCAGCTTGCGGTGAGGCATCACGCTAACCTTGTTCTCCAAAACGGAGTTCAAGCCAGAAGAGAGCCCCTTCGTTGTTTTGTGTTTATCTTGACCAGAAGGTCGTAAGATGCTATCTTTTTGGCATTGAAGTTTGCTTTGTACCAACAACGCCTTCGAGTGCTTTTGAAACGAGAAACGAAGGCTGTTAGCACTCTTGCAGGATGGGTCTCAGAACACTCTGTTTCTTGTACCGTACAGCGACGAAGTAGAACTTGTCAACCCATTAATCGAAACGAGGTGTTCACAGGCTGCTGGTTGTGTACTTCAGCGCGCTGAATATTCACGCCCGATACAGGTTGCAACTCCGCACTATCCACGTAACACTTATTGCACGGTAAAACTCGTCATGGACCATAGAATTGATGCCATCTTGCCACCGCTTCTAGTTAATGTGTTAGATTTGTAACGTTTCACACTCGGTAAATATGCTACCTGTAAGAGTCACTGCGGTCGTTGTCGCCCTCAGTGGTGACAACCCGTCGATAAATTGGCTAGATAGGTTCACCTGCTGTTTCAGCAGATGGCATCCATGCCGATATTGCACCATGCCAGTCTCAAAGTTCAGCACCATTTTTACAGCAAAGTTTCTCAGTGCACCATTTTATTTTTGAATAAGCAAAGCAAGTTGTCCACAGAGTTACGAAAAGCAGGGCATCAAAGTGGTACCTACAAGCAGCTGCATTTGAAACCTTGCTTTGTTTCTTGACCTCGGCTGCTCGATTCCTTACAATGACCGTAGACGACAGCAGGCACGAAGAATGCATGCAACTATTTTCATGCAAAAGATACCATATTTATATTTCAAACAAATTGGTTATCACTAATCTTAAAGACTATTTAGTCATTTTCAATCAAGTCCCAATGCGATTCACTCCAGTCATACCAGTTTTATTAGGCTAAGAGTTTGCCATACATTTCAGTTCGTCCAAAGAATTGCATTTTCTGTGCGTCCCACATAGACCAAAAGGGATTGGTGGTAATATATTCCAACTGCCCAAGGTGCTGCAATGTGATCAAAATTAAACATTATACTATAGCGCAATTGCAATTTAAAATGAAATATTTGAGGCTGAGCTACGATTTTTAAATGTTTCTGGAAAATGTGGCAATAACCCCTGTTTAAGTTACAAACAAGATATATTTGCCAAGAAGAAAAATTTAAGGAATTACTTCAAAACCGCCCGTCGCATCACACGAGCTTGCCCGCGTATCTCATTATTTAAGTTCAGTTCTGCTTCTCCTACAGTGCTTTTAAAAAGTCATGATTTTGTAAGTTCACTATCGTCCTGCACAGATGGATCTTACATTTTAAATATGAAATACTTAAAAAACGGTTTTTCAACTTCACAATCAACTTGCGCATACGTAATTCACGACGCTTGCATGAACGATGGCAGCCACAAATTGGTCACTCAAATGAACAATTAAAATATACTGTGCTGTAAGCACTTATTTGCTGAGTAGCCCGATGGTTAAAAATTTGTAATTACCGTTGGTCATTACTGGGTTTTCGCGCAAGCGAAGTCAATGCTAGACGTGCGAGCCCAGAGTTCTGTACCTTCTGTACAGTGCGTTCCTCTTTTGCAATGCACGCCTCGTTCATTTTTTCAGGTCGTGTTCAAGCGTGTATAGCTTCATCTATGACCTTAGCTCGCACATAAGATAAAAAGAAATATAAGAACGTCGTAACTTGTACATTCTAATTGATTAAAGGATAAGATAAATACACAATTTCTGCGTTAATCGCCTGTGCGACCTCAAGCACAAGGACCTTGAGGCACTCTCTGTTGGGTTCTTCCTCCCTTGTGGAATCATCCTTGTGAGTTGCGCTCATTGCCCGCCCTCTTCAAGAGAAAAGGCCTACCAACTTCTCGACAGGTCCCTAGAGGCTGCTGCTTCAGAACACCCTTATCTTCAGCGACTTCAACTGCCACGTAGACTGGTGCTCTCACAATGTTCCTGTCCCCCGTGACAACACGGACTATATTCTCCTCAAGACCACGACTGCTGCGGGCCTGGTCCAAGTCAGCAGGCGTCGTATACGTCCCGCGAGGGCGCATAGAGTTTTCTTGACCTCGTCTTCACATCCCACACAACACGCATAGAGTCTGAGGACACTTCCGAAGGCCTCCACTGCAGCGACCATCTGGCCGCGGGGCTATGCTATGCAGTCTCCCTGCCCTGTACTGGGCATTATGCCCGTAAGTTGTGGAGGTTCCGGCAGCTCGACTTTGGACACATGGCTCAGCTGGCCCACCTGACACCGTGGTGCATGACCACCACCGGTTCAGACTGGTCATCGAATTACAATCTCTGGTGCGATTTCATGTTCACTATCCAGAAGGAATGTGTGCCCTGCTCCACACACTCATCAAAACGAAAACACCTGCCATGGATCATGCCCGACATCAAGGCAGCACGAACCAAGCGGATATTGTTTCGGAAGGCACGCCGATCTCAGTGCCCAGTCACCTTACGATTGGCAAAGGAGCACCAGCAGGCGCTGAAGGCTGCTATCTACGTCTCCCACCAGCAGTATGTTCGCGACACTGCAGAAAGAGACAAGGCCAATCCAAAGGTCTTCTGGACCTTCATTGGTCGCCTGCGTCTTACGTCACAGCGACCGAGTTTCACCATCAGTGGTCCTGCAGCTAACTCCCCACAAGAGATATCCAACCTCTTTGCTGACCATTTTGCTTCTATTAACAACAGTCCACCTCCGAGTTCCTTGGGATTCACAGTGCCAAATGTATGTCGACTTGAACTATCTGCACCACAACCCCTGCCTGTTTATGCAGATGACGTTCAACCAGAACTTTCCAGGGTACTGTTTTCAGACAAAACATTGCAGGAGGCACTCGCCAAAATCAAGAACTCTTGCAGTCCTGGGGCAGATGGGATTGTTCCCATTTGGTTCAAGTTGATCTGCTCACATGTTCTACCAACCACATCGAAGCTGTTTCAGGGTCCACTAGACAGTGGGGTCGTCCCAGAAGCGTGGCAAGAAGCGCTGGTCACTCCGCTCCACAAGAGAAAGGAGGCCAGTGGATGAGCCAAGGCACTACCGTCCAATTTCAATCATCTCGATTGTTTGCCAGACATTTAAGAGGGTAGTTAACGCCCAACTTCTAAACTATTTCAAAGAATCAAACCACCTCCCGGACAGTCAACACAGCTTTTTTAAGGGCCGTAGCTATAAAACCGCCCTCTCAACCGTTACAGATTTTATCAGTGACGACATGGACAACCAAGGCACTTCGGACTTAATACAACTCAACCTTAGCAGCGTATTTGACATCCTGAACATTCAACTTCTGCTGGAGAAGCTCACCCACACTGGGGTGCAGTGTGGGTGAGCTACATCATTGGCTGCCACATCTGTAGCAACCCCTCGACCTGTGCCCCACTAACCAAACTGCTTGGGCCATGGGAACACGCCATTTCCTGTCAATGATAAGCTCATGCAGATAGCCAAGCGTGGGTGTAATCAACTTTCAGAAAGTGGTTTTGACAGGCATAGGAAGGCTGCCACAGCAGTGGCTTAAGTGCATTCAGATCCAAGAAGAATGTGTTGCAAGAGTGACCTATCTGCTGAACTCTAGGTGACTGTCATCCACAGCAAAATATAAAGGGCCACGCATTTTATAACACCCCCCGTGCATCCCTTACTCCCACAACACGGCACACCGATTCCGCGTGCTTGCACGTCGATTCGGCACCGAGTTCTTTTCACATGCAAATTTAAATTGGGAGGCATGTGCAAGCGAGTAACCAACCCAAAACCCCCACCCACATGCACAAAAAAACATGCGCAGTGCTTCCGGCCCTGCACAAGGGAAAAGGTGTATAGTATTCCTCTTGTGTGCGGAGCCGAGTACATCAGTCAGACGGGGCGCTGCGTGAATGACCGTCTCCGGGAGCACGCCAAGGAGATCTCGTCTCCCTCTCCTGACTCCTTCCATTCAGTCGTGGCTCACGCCAAAAACTGTCCCTCGTGCACCCCTGAGTTCTCGAAAACTAAAATTCTCGGCGGGCACAAATCTCGATTCGGCAGGGAAATCCTTGAGTCTCTACATATCAAATCTTCTGTCTCCAACCTGTCCAGCCCATCCCTTTCTCTTTCCGATCGAGAGATTCGCTTCCTGCGGGGCGAGAGGGTTCCTCCAAAGACATAAAAGTCTAAATTCCCGTATCTTCTCCTTCTCTTCTCAGCGCCTTTCCCCCCCTTCCCTTCCTTCCCCAAGAGAGCATCGCCAGCACATCTCCTCCTCCTCTTCTCCGCGCCCATCCCCCCCTCCTCCCTTCTTTCCCCAAGAGGGCACCGCCCGCACTCGGGGCTGCGTGTAACGGCGACGTGTCGATTGACACACAGCAGACCCCCCTTTCCGCCATGCACGGTTAGCTGCGAGCAGGGCCACATGGCTCGCGCTTCTCTCACCCACCATCCACTCTACCTCCCAGACGCCCCCCATCGAGCTTCAGGAGGTGAAGTCGAGCCAGTAAACGTTTTGTTGAAAGTCGAAAGCCTGTCTTGTCTATTTAGGAGGTGAAGTCGAGCCAGTAAACGTTTTGTTGAAAGTCGAAAGCCTGTCTTGTCTATTTGTCTTAAATGACCCTCTTTCCTTATCGTAAACCCCTCGTATAGGTGTGTAGATATAGAGAGGAGTGCACATGTGTGTTCTTTTGAAAAATGAGGAAAGAGTTTAGCCAGTGTAGTGTACATTATTTCTTTACAAGGTAACATGCATCATTGCAGGGCTGGGTTCCATACAGTTTCAAAAAAGTACATGGCAACTGCAGCAGATTAACAATGACCACACTCCCCTGACAAAGAAACAAACAACACAAGGTATTAAAATATCATAGCATGATTTCTGTCAAGGAATATAATACCAAGCACTCCAAAAGGTGGAAATGGCTAAGCCATCCAGTGATCTAGTGGCACAGTTTATGCCTTAGGTTCAAAATGGATGAAAACATTGTTGCACATTAGATCAGCAATAAAAAAATGCACCAAATATTTCAAATTGCAACTGCAGGCGAAACAAAAATACAATCTCGAACTTTCAGAATCCTGGAAAGCTTTTTACTTTGAGAAATCAAACCTCAGCGAGGTTTGGAACGTTTGAAACCTTTTCGACTCTTTAGGTATATCCCATTGTTCATTTCATAACTTCTACATGTCCTTGCCATTGCAGAGGAGCCCGGTTCACCAGATGGGCCTGCCTCAGATGTCAGTACACCACCGTCACCAGCTGCTGCCAGCATCACTGATAGACCCACAGCAGCCTCAGCAGTTTGTGCGAGCCTGAGTAGCCAGACATGTGCTGCAGGGTCACCAGCTCCCATACCTGCGGCTGCTGCAGCATGCAACAGTGGTGCAGCTGTGGGTAGTGGTGCCCGCCAGGTCGGAGGACGCATGGCGCTCCTGGAAAGGAGCCTCGCAGACGAAAATGATGCGAGGATGGCCTTCGTCCAGCAGGAGCATGCCCTGCACTGCAACTTTCTTGAGCAGGACCACCGCGACGCACTCAGCAAGAGGGCCGCACTTCATGAAATGGAAATGAAGTTGCGCGAGGACCAGTTGAGAAAGAGAAATGTGGTTCACAAAATGGAGATGAAGCTCCTCAGTATCAAAGAAAAGATACTGCTGCGGGAGCTGAGCCAGAAGGCTGGAGAATAAATCATGTTCAAACTGCTATGCCTACTTTACTGATGGTTCACTTTGAAAGTCAAACTGAAGTATCACACACTTGGAAGTATGACTCCTCACCCTCATGGCCTGCATGATGGTCCTCTTGAGCCTAATTGCAGCTCATGTGAAGCTCAGCCGAATGATGTTCTGCCGGGTAAGCACACCCAAAGGAGAGTCCTCCCAGAGAATAGGTGGCAGGTGCGGCTGCCGCCGCCCTCTGGCATTCCGTGCCCTGGTGCTTGGTGGCGGGAGTGGAGGAGGAAATAGGTACTCATTCCTTGCACGCCCCAGATTATGCAAAGCTGCACACGCGGTGATGATGCTACATGAGTAGCGTGTCTTGTGCTGGAGCCGTATGTCCAAACACGGAAAACGTCTCTTCCAAACCTCAAAGGCCCTCTCGACGGAGTTCCTCGTTCGGATCTGGGCCTTGTTGTACCTGAATTGAATTATGAGGCATGTGATCGATTTCTAGGCTTCTGGGAATATACTCACATTCACTGTATTTTGTAGAGCCTCCTTGCTGGCTCGGCTTTCTCAACACGATTTCTTTTTATCTTTCCACCAGGTTAGATTTACCCAAAAACTGTTTGCTTGCAAGAAAAAAAAAACGATATGACATTTTTGGTTAACTGTTTTAACCACTGACTGTTATCAGTTAAGCTTCAAGCAGTACTTTTAGGGTAGGCCCACAGCCAGGTATTTTTATAACGTTTTTTGGCAGTCACTATTTTCACATTTCGATGTAGATTTTTTTTTTTTCAGTATGACAATAACAGGTCCATATTATTTTGTCTAGGTTAAAAATGTTTTGTTGACAACTTTCGTGCATGCACGGTTTCATTGGCACTGTTGAGGTTTCATGAAAACTTTTCCGGCCTTGCGACATTTCGTCAACAAACTTTTTCTTCTGCTAGGTACATTGAATTTAATGGTCGGCTTCATCATTTCGTTTCATATTTTTTCTATCATTTGCCTAATACCAGAAAAAAAAATTTGACTGAATTTACTTTTTTAGCAAATGACCCGCCGACGGCAGGGCAAGCTATGTCCCCAACAGACCACATGATCACACCTGGCTTTGCTCCACTCTGCTCAGAAAAAATGGTTTATAATCGCAAGCTCAAGCTTGCACCAAGCCTCATCAAAACCGCCAAGGGTTCGGCAAGCTAGGGGAGCACATCGGAGGAAAACGAACGGGATGCTGGGTGCCAGAGGCGGGGTAAGCCGTCAACGAAACGAACATCCATGAAACGATCTGTTGATGAAACATCGGCTGTCGACAAAGTGATCTGTCCATGAAAAAAATGTGATTCAGGGCTATGCAGTAGGTGCTGCTGAACACCTCATATAACTGCCGGTGTCAGCATAGCAGTAAAGACAAAGTAAATCCAATTGGTATACTACCCAATTTACAAACACATGTTTAATTTGTTGATGTGGGTAAATAATGGAGCATTGTGGTAAAATTGTGCTAATGCTAGCCTTCTTTTGGATAAGTTCTTTACAAACGCAGATGTGGAGTCAGAGTTGAATTGTCAATGTGGATATAGGCACTATTTATTATGATGTTGCGTCTGAAACCTTCGTGAACATTTCAGGAACACTTTGAAAAATCCGTTATGAGGAAAAGCGAGCAGATAGCAGACTGCGATGCCAACATTGTTTTCCTTTTAAGGTGAGCAAAGTGACAATTTTAACCAAGTGAAGCAAGCAAAACTCCAGCATACAGGGAGAGGACGACAAAACGTATCATCACCTTCTGTGTCACCGTTGTGAATGTTGTGATGGCACACACAAAACACTAATGATGTCCCTGAAAGAAACCCAATTGTGTATGCAGTATTTTGTAATACCTCTTGAAAGCAAATATGAGAATTTAGAAGAGACAAATCACAATGAGCCCACTGATACATTGACTGGATGGAATGTAGCAGCAAATTGACTGGACATGTCAGCAGCCACTTCCTCAAGATCCCTGCACCACCACAACCTCATCTCCGAGCATGATTGCACGAACCTGGTGCTAGAAAATGCTGCCAAAACTACACATCCACCTGACAATGACCCAGAAGATAAGTGCGAGTCAGCAAGTCCAAGCCCAAAAGAAAATGTACAGGAACGGCTCAAAGAGGCAATGAACTCATCCTCTTTGTTTGCAGCAGCATAGCTGCAACAAGGTGGCCCCGCTGAAAGGACACCGATCAACAAGCTCTGCTTCCATAGGTTGAGCCCAACTAGAGCCGTCGATGAAGTTTCCACCAGTGGATGTGCGGGGATCACAAATGATGTACCCATCCATCCCTTAACTGAGGAAGTAATACCTGATGATAAAACCTGTGGTGACACCTTGACTGCATCGGATGGCACAGGGCATCAACTTGGCACGTTGATAGCCACTTCCTCAACCACCCTGCAAGACGACTTTGTCCCCGTGCATTCTTGCACAGATGTGGAGGTAGAAGAAGCAGACAATCTTTTATCACCAACTGACAATGAGCTGCAGCAAGGAAGCATGCCAACACAAACAGAAAGCCTATGCTGTCTTGAGCTGAAGAATGTTGTAGCTGATGTGACAAGGAAGTATAACAATCTTCAACATCATCCTGAAAAAGCAAAGAAAAAAATTCAGACTCTGAAGAATGAACTGCACATTGCACAAGAACTTCGGCCACTCAGGGATCCGAAGTTCCTGGCTGATGACCAGAAGAAGGTAATTGTGAAGCAAACCAGCAGGGGAAGGACATGGTCTCTGCAGACAGTAAAACAAGTCCTACAAATTAAGTTTGCATGTGGAACAACGGGCTATGAACTCCTCCGAACACTGGGCTATCCACTGCCCAGCACCAGAACTCTGATGAGGAGATTGCAAAGCTTTCACTTCCTGCCTGGAATTCTCGGAGAGGTGTTTGACATTCAAAAGAGAAAAGCCGACGCCATGGAAGAGGCAGAAAGAGACTGCGTGTTGTTCTTTGGCGAGATAGAAATTGCACAAGGCATTGAGAATGACCAGTCTCAAGACTGCTTCCTTGCGTACACGGCAGTTCCAAAAAAGAGTGAAGACATTAATCGTGCTCTGGTATTTATGTGGGAAATCTAACATCTTGTTGAAATTAAGTGATTGCCTACCACTTTACAAAAAGGTCACTTGATGGGACCCTTCTCAAAGACTTTGTTTTGGACCTCATGAAGTTGTCCTATGAAGTGGGACTGAAGTAACTTGCGATATGGGTGCATCGAACAAGGTCACGTGGCGCGAGCTTGGGCTTACCAGCATGAGAAACAAGGGCACAACTTGCAGTATTCCCCACCCACACCTGCAAGTGGAAAGTTTTTCTCGCCGTTTTCCGGCCGTCCTTCTTTACAAATGGCTGGTCACCATCCCGGAGGATCAAGTAAAGCAACAGTCTTCGACACTGCCGACTTTATTCGTCTGTACGCTTTTCAAGACGAATGAACTGCCAATGCTGTATCAGTACCAGACACCGTGCATCGATCGGTACTTCGCAAAGGACTGCAGACAACTCCGAAAAGGATGGGCCCCCAAAGAAGAAGCCTACATCAAGAAGGTCATGGTGAATAACTTTGATCCTGACCACACCGTTCACCTTGTAAGGAGTACAAAGCCAGGACATCACAGGCAACTCATATGGCTTTTTAAGAGCACCGACATCGTTCAAGCGTACTGCGACTGCGCAGCAGGGTGAGTTTATTGCGTCAGTAAAACAAGTGGCGATCTAATAATGTGTCTTAAGGATTACAAGATGTGTCAATATTTGTAAGGCGTGAGACACACATTAAAAGAATGAAACAAGAGGCTGCAAAGAAAGCTGCAACGACAGCATCAGATGAGGACTGTTGCTGAAGTAGTTGAGAGTGTCCGCGTTCATGTGTCTCCAGCCGTCGCTGCACCTGTTGAGGCCCAGCTTAGGATGACGGATGTGAGCCAGTTTGGTCAACGATGCTGCAGCCAGAACAATGCTTTGGCTTGTATTGTAGGCGACCACTTAGGTTGCCATCAGTCCACTCACTGCAGCTGTGGCTTCGGCGTGTTCCACTGAGAGTTGGATTTTACCCCAAAATTTTCGAGCTGGTAAAGAGGCGAACAACTTCCTTCTCACAAGCCGATTAGGCCTGCAGCATAGTCTTTGATGAGATGCACACTAAAGAAGACCTCCTATGCACCCCTCAACTGACAGGTTCAAAGGACTTCAAGAGCATAGTAATGGTGTGCAAGGTGCGAACCTGTCGAATAAGGCTCTCATGTTTACGGCAAAAGGAATCCGAACACCATAGAAGCAGCCACTTGGCTACCTTTTTGCTCATAAAGGCATGCGTACCAATGTCAAACAGGATCTTCTTTTCCAGTGCTACAGCTTCCTTGTGGATGCTGGCCTGGAACCAGTAGCTGTGGTATGTGATCAGGGGAGCCAGAACGTCTCCCTTTTTTCAAGCCTTGTAACCATTGAGGAGCCTTACATAGATATCAAAGGCAAACCTCTCTTTTTCTTTTTAACGCCCCACACCTGCTGAAGTGCCTCAGAAACATGTTATTTAAGTATGACTTCAAAGTTTGTGATCACATAGTGAAAAGCTAGAACACAAAGGAAGCTTGTGAAAAGGACCGGAAACTTGAGATCCATTCTATGCCAAAGCTCAACGAGAAACATTTTAAAATAGATCGCACAAATTTGCCAAGGCACCCTTTGCCTTTGCAATGCATAATGACACTCCATGAAGAGTTTTTCAAAGAGTGCATTGAAGGTTTTGAAAACCTGCAGTACTCAGATGTAGAAAGCAGCCAAACTGCATTCGTGGCTTCTGCTTGACAATGAGGTCTCTGATGATGCTCTGCGATCACCTCACAGTTAATTATGGTTTTACCTACCTTTTAACCTGCCACTTGAACCAGGATGAACTTGAGAACCTTTGCTATTATACGTTCAAAACCTGGCGCAAACGCAAACTCTACTTCTCGTCAGTTTCAGGCTGCGTTCAGGTATCTTTTGGTTAGCAACTTGTTCAAGCCGACTGAAAAATCAAACTGCGCTGAGGACATGATGTCCCACCTTGCTACTCTTCTGGTATGCCTATCGGCACCCTCTGCTCCTCTACCCTTGGGAAGCTTAGTTTTTCTTAGCGCGGCAGACGATTCGCCCTTAATCTACTCTTCGACCATGGTAGAGAAGAACATGGTTTATTTTCTTGATTGGCTCGCGACAAGATTTTCTAAGGTTCATTCTTGTGTTGTGACATCTCAGAGATGTGAGCTGAAGAGAGAAAAGGCATGATTTTCTGACGGAAGCAGAGTGCTACTGTATTTTAGTGTAAAAGGCGCTACTGACTCGGACTTTGGAAACCTGTCAGTTCCCTCCCCTTCTTTCACATCATTCGCTGAGGATTGCGAGCCTGTTTTTGAGGCGAGCATCGAGAACCTCATTTCAAAGGAGGGCATAAGGCATACTCTGTGTACTTTTTCATCAGGAGGTCCAAAAGTCTCTTGCTGTGTGTAACCACAATGTGTATGATGATTTGTTTTCTCAGTTTGCTAGAGTCAGGCTACACTTGTTTACACGAGAAAAAAAACACTGAACTCGTGAATGCATCAGCAAAGTGTAAAGCTAGGCAACAAGTTCAAAGGCTAAGCATGTGAGACCACACAGAGTACTACCTTATTTTTAGGCTATAGTCCACAGACTATACATGTTTAAAACTTAAAATGTTTGGCTCTGCAGACTATCTATACGTGCTGCTTGGGCTGTGCCTGAGCAACAAGATGCTCTGGCAACCGAAGTGTTTTTGTAATTAATAATTCGACACTGTGTCTGGTGCAGTGCCAGTGCCGTCATCTGTGTGAGTATCTTCGACACTGCCCATCACGATGCAGCCCAAGCCTTTCCAAAGGCTGGAGCCTCCCAGGACCCAGGGTGCAGACTCTACTCCCCTGCAAGAGTGTCGTCCATGTCGGTCTCGGCGGCTGCCTGATTTTCTGAAGGACTATTTCGTGAACTCTTTTGGACTGGGTTCAACGTGCGTGTGAACCAGTGAATTTTTATTTTATTATTATTTCATAGTGTTGTTTACCACATTGCCTCGGAGTAGTAGTCTTCCCAATGTCGTTTTGGCAAATGTTTCTTTCGCAACGTCTTCTTCAGTCATTTCACCTGAGGTGTGTTTTTTCTTATAGACGCTTTCAGCGAGTCAGTTACTCGAGCTGCCACCAGTCGGCGCGCCCTCCGCGCGCTTTCAGGACCGCCATAGCCGACCTTCAGTTTCTCGCCGTTGTTCCGCGTTGTGTGCTGCACCGGCCACTACCGGAGCTTTGTTTTCGTGTTCTTTTACGTTCCGCGTTGAAATCTTGTGTTTTCTTTAGGTCTTTTAAATATTTAGGGCTTCCATTTAATCATTTGATATCTATATTTTGACATAACTCTGGTATTTTCTTATTTATGGAATGGAATCGGACAGCGAATGGATCGAAGATACAAGATTATGGCCTAGGCTTCAATGACCATGTAAGTTCATCCCATTCTTTCGTTTTTGTCGCTAATAAAGGGCCGTCACCACCATTGCGACTTATGCGAATTTCAACTGACGCAGTAAGGCTATCGCAGTCGTGCTTCACAGTGCATGTGCCCGCTCGTTTCCGTAAAGCCGACCCGCGTGTAAGCGATTTAGCGTGCGGCGAGACAAGCAACGGCGACAACGACGAGAGTCAGCGACGAGCGACGGAGATTTCTCCGTGTCCCCCGTCGCATCGCTCGGTTTTGGGATTTCAAGAAAACGTCACTCACCTTCTTAGTCGCTTGCTCCCGTCGCTTCCATGCGGTTTGCCTCGTCGCTCGACTGACCGAGCGACAGCAAGGCGGGCCGCCGTCGGTTATCTCGTCGCTCGCCAAATCGCTTACATGCGGTTTATACTCAATTAATTTCCATGCACATAGCATTGAACCATTGGCGCCTCGATATTAAGTATAAACCTCATTCAAGCGATTTGGCGAACAACGAGACAAGCGACGGCGACCCGCTTCGCTGTCGCTCGGTCAGTCGCGCGATGAGGCGAACCGCATGAAAGCGACGGCAGCAAGCGACCAAGACGGTGAGGGACGTATTCTGGAAACCCAAAAACCGAGCGAAGCGGCGGGGGACAGTGAGAAATCTCCGTCGCTCGTCACTGACTCTCGTCGTTGTCGCCGTCGCTCGTCTAGTCGCACGCTAAATCGCTTACATGCTGGTCGGCTTTACGGAAACAAGCGCGCACATGCAGCGAGAAGCACGACTGCGATAGCCTTACTGCGTCAGTTGAAATTTGCATATGTCGCAATGGTGTTGACTGCCCTTTATTCGCGACAAAAAACGTAAGAATGGGATGAACTTACATGGTCTCTGAAGCCATAATCTTGTATCGTCGATCCATTCGCTGTCCGATTCCATTCCATAAATAAGAAAATACAAGAGCTATGTCGAAATGTAGACATCAAATGATTAAATGAAAGCCCAAAATATCGAAAAGACCTAAAGAAAACATATGATTTCAACGCGGAACGTAAAAGAACGCGAAAACAGAGCTCCGGTGGTAGCCGATGCGGCACGCAACGCGGAGGAACGGCGAGAAACTGAAGGTCGGCTATGGCGGCAGGGTCACATGACGTCAAGATGGCGGCGCCCATGAAATGTTGCCTGAAAGGGTCTATATGTTTTGGCCTAGAGCTTGTCAATGTGATCATTTCAGTCAGTATGTGGTGATCAGTTAGTTAGCATTATCACGAGTTGTTTTCACTGTATTTTCGCAGCATACTTTCCCAACTGATATGCAGTTAGGTGTTGTTGGTGTTCCTTCCCTCAACTGTTTTTAGAAAGAGAGTATATATTAATTTGTTTAAGAAAGGGAAAGATATAGACTGACACACAGTTTAAAAACAAAAAAGCGTTTGCCCAGGCCCCACCAGGTGTGGACACTGCGCATACGCAGAAACCGGACTCGTGTGAAGTGAAGCGTTTGCGCATGCGCAGTGCCGTTGACAGCGCCACCGCAGCTGCATAACGTCAGGGCCGCGTGTTGGTCTATAGGACCAACACAAATTTTTTTAAGGAATAGAAGATGTAGTATTTGAAATTTTTCTGATATGTGATCTACAGTACCCAGATGGCGCCACTCACCATCCAGTGCACCCTCACCCCCAGGGTGAGCAGCTCCATGCTTGCGAACTGTTAAATAAATGAGTGTGGCTGGAACTTCCAACGGTGTCGGACGTCTTTTTCTTGCCAGCGTTGGCACGCCGGCCACAGCCCTCAGCTACCGCCGTTCCTCGTCATGTAAGATCGCTTTTGCTTCCTGCAGGGCCGCGAGGGCCTGCACTCTGCGAGTTTTTCCTTTCAAGGTACAACCTTGTGGCGACTAAGATTGCTACAGTTTGTGCACAGACAAACGCCGCACACAGACGTTTGTAGAGCATTCCATTTCGAGCTCCGTGTTTGTGGTGCCATCCATGCCATGCAGCAACACCGCCTTAGCCAGAGTTGATGGCACACCGTGCACAGACGCACGCATGTATGCACCAAACAAGAAAGTTGCGCAAGAGCTTGCGACTGACAAGGCGCCCGACTTGGCCTGACGCCAAAGTATTTTCCAATGCGATCGCCGGCTTCCTCCCTTCCCTAGCATGGCTCTTTGTCGCTTCTTTCGCCCGCGCGCTCTCTCACTCGTTGCACCTGGTTACAATTATTTTCAAATTTTTGTGAACTTTTTTTTTTAATTACTGAGAAGAACATTGCGGTGTTAGAAATGTCTTTCACGAAACAAACGTTTACACTGCATGCCGATTGGCGGTGTTCATAGTACGCATGCAAGCAACGGACTTTGCGATAGTAAAACATTCTTTTATAAGCATTTGTTGCATAAAATAACGAAACTATATCGAGTTTTGAGTTCAACGCATCTCTTGTGCAGCCGCGCTAGATACACACAAAAACGTTTGTCCTTTTTTTGCTTTTTTTCTTCTTATTTTGTTGTGCCCATTCAACTTTTCTTATGAATTTCAGGCGGCAGGGGGGTGGGCGATGATTCAGGGTATTTAGTTATGTCGGTTTTCCTTGCGGTCATGGATTCTTATGACTGGCTGAGCGAAGAGGAAGAAGTTGTAGCGACTCTAGCTTCTGTGTCTGCACTGTCCGCGTTGACGACGGCAAGGCAACAGAAGAAAAAGCAGTGATGGTGGGTGCGTCCTAGCCTGCGTTCATGAAAGGTCGCTGGCCACGCAAGTAGACTCCTTCCCGAGCTCCGAGCACAGGACGTGGAGTATTACCGCGAGCGAGTTTTTCTCCTTAATTCGTGTTAATTACCTGTCCAATGCTTTTGTTTGTATTTTTCCTTAGCTTCCTTAGAATGCCGCCACAGGCATTCGACAACCTCCTAGGGCTGCTGACTCATATAATTGCCAAGAAGGGTACTAACTATTGGAAGGCGATTTCTGCGACTGATCATTTAGCTCTGACCCTAGTGCAAGGCATCAATACGAAAAAGTAACTTTAGTGGCTATATGAAAGCTGCTGTACGGCAGAAACAGGCCGCTGTGCATCTGTGCCACAAGTGCTCAGTAATTTGCTTCACTTGTAGCCTTTTGTGCCCCTTTACACCAGCCTCCATGAGGAAGGACACAGGAAAATGTTCAGTCTTTATTATGGGTAAAGGTGTTCCGTACACATAGGGACACGTTTCTGGGACTTATCATTGATTGTTCTCTCACATGGGAATCTCCTCTATAGCTGCCTGAAGTGAAAGCTGGGCTGTTTTGTTAATATGACCGGAATATCTCCAGAATTACTTGCGTAACAAGATGGAAATTTTCCCTTTGGGCTTTTCTAACACTACATCTCACTTTTTGTGGGTCTCCATAAATACACAATAAGTCAATAGTGTAGGCAACATTTAGATATTCCCTCCATAAACTTGTACTAATACAACAGCATGTGCCTCGAACAACGGCTCTTTCATGTGGCAGAAATTGCTTATCCGCCGGCTCCTACCTGCAATAATTACTGTATACAGGCTTTAGTGAGTCAGGTTATCAACTGCTTGCCTCAAACGTTACATTTGTCTTGGCAGGTTCCTCGCAACAGGCCTTACACTAAGGATGGTGACTCAACTTCCTTGTGGGCAGGTCAACTGCTAGCTGCGTGGTGTCTGATGTCTGCGATGCTCTGTGAGACATACCGCAGCCCTTATACCTGACCTGCCTGTAGACAGCTGACGAATGGCTCAGGGTATGTTTTGAGGTCCTACCACAATCACGAGCCTAAGAGCAGCGAGTGTATTTGGCCTCTACAGACTGACAAGAGATGCTTAAAGTGGGGCAGTGAAAGGCAACTATTATGGGCAGTGAAAGGCAACTATTATGGCTCGTTCACACACGAACGAATACGTAGCGACCGCAACGACTGGAACCGAAACGACCGTTGCAAGGGTCTGCAACCATCAGTTGCCATAGTGACGGAGGGACACACGCACGTGTCGTTCACGACGCAAGGAGTTGGAGCGAGCCAAACTCTCCCCGCTGCGTAGGAAACAACCGAACAATCACGACGCACCCGCCTTGTCGCCTCGTTCTGACAAAATGGCGGCGGAAGCAAGGAACGCGGGTGAGCCGTACTCAGAAGGGGCCCTCATCAATGAAGTGGAGAGATATCCATGGTTTTGGAAAGCCCACCGCCTGGACTACAAGGGCATAGTAAAGTGGGCCAACTCCTGGAATGCGATTGGGATCGCTGTAGGTGAGTACTGTCTCAGTACAGAACGCCGGTTTAAAAGAAGCGCCAAAAGGGCGGAGACAGGAAGCAGCCATACAGTCTCCGTGTTTCCCCGTGTCCTCGATTTTTCGGCGCTTTAATATTGCCTGTGACATGTAAAAAGGTCCTATTTACCCACCGTTCTGCTTATTTGTATCCCAATTCACTGCGCTTGTCCGAGCGGCGTTTTGTCAAGACTCGAACGAGCTCGCGCGGGGCCCTCAGCCACAACCTGTTCATAGTGTAATCTGCTCGGCGTCGCTGTTGTATTTTAATTTTTCTCATTTAAGTTTTACCACACTACCTAGGTGACACCACGAACTGCCACAGGGATCTACCGTAGCCAGGTGACACCACTATCCACCATCGTGCCCTTGTTGTCAGGGTTGCGTCCCTGTGGCGCTTGACCACATGTTTGTTTACCATTATATAAATGAGTACGCTACCAGCCACCATCCGTGTCGGACGCCTCTTTCCTTCCAGGGCTCCCGCCCCCGGCCCCAACGGTCACCACCTCGTTATGTAAGACCCTCGTCTTTTCTGCAGGCCTGCCTAGGGCTCTGCTCTTGTTTATTTTACCATTTATACAGCACACCCAGGACCGGAGACGCAAAACATCCTACGGCTGCTTCAAAACAAAGTGGAGTGCAGCGGCAATGACTGTGTTCTTGCGATGCCTGAAGCAGTTCGAGAACTGATGCCTGCATGAAATTATCGGCAGACTCCACTTAATTACTTTTTTACTCGGTAAAACCGCTGCGAGATGTTCATAACCAAGGTTTCTTTGATTAAATATACGGTCAGAGTGTACCATAGTGTTCCCGTCCACCTTCAAGGCTCTTGGCACTTTTTTTTGGCTCTTGCTTTTATCGAATTACTGTTTATATCAAACTTTTTTGCCGTCCCTTTGACTTCATTATAACAAAGCATTACTGCACTATAGTATCTGTAAATGCTCTTCTCCCCCTTTTGTTTATCATGATTCTCGATTGCATACTAGTACTCTTACGTGTTGTGTCACTTAGATATGAAAATTCTGCTTCAACATCTAGTCCAGTATTCATGACATGGCTCGCAATGTTATATTAGAGTTTCACCTTCAGAAGGCAGTCGTCGTGACGAAACTGCAAAGGAAAAGGATTTGGCAGCACACGAAGCCCACAATGGTTGTCAAGGAGAACGCACAGTCCATTTGGTCACAAGCTGGACTGGCAGCCCGGAGTGTAAAGGGAGTGCTCGCACCCCAAAAGAAGAGAGGTTCGGGCGAATTGCCGAAGCCAGCCCTGATCCCAGAAAAGGTTGACCTTGTTAAGGGTGAGATTGCAAGTATAAGCACAATGTTATCAAGTGTGTAACATTTTGCCATTTCATTTGCAGCTACCTTGTCCTACTGGGGTGCTGAGAAGGTGAATGTTGCTGTGTTGGCAGCTAACCTGACCAATGTCCTGGCTGAAAGAATACAGGACTCTATCAAAGTGGAGCGGCGGCTGCTGAACCAGCAGGACTGAGGATCAGTCATAAGCGATAAATAAATTTCCACAACATGCAGATGCAGAGTTCATTATTTAGTCTAGTATTTATAGGGGATGTCCTTGCTCCAACTCGGACCAGTTGCAACTGGTCCCAGTTGGTACCAGTTCAATTAAAATATTTACCATAAACCAGTTTAACTAGGACCAGTGTGATAGCAGAAATTTTCACCTGGGTCCAGATAGATTTCTAAACAGGTCCCAGGATATGTCAATCCAGACAGATTTCCAGAACAGGTTCCAGGATATGTCAAACAAGATAGATTTCCAGAACAGGTCCCTGGATATGTCAGACAAGATAGATTTCCAAAACAGGTTTTAGGATATGCCAATCGAGATAGATTTCCAGAACAGGTCCCAGGATATGTCAATCCAGACAGATTTCCAGAATAGCTTCCAGAATCTGTTGGTTTGAATAGACTTCCACAAAGAATTGGTCCAGACTAAATTCTGATTCCATTATCCAGACTAAACAAAGTCTGGAAAAGTCTACAAAAGTTATTCAGGCAACATCTGTCTAAACAATGGCCCATTTAAGAAGGCCTACACCAGACGACAATGCAAGGGATGACATGGAGTGAGGAGACGACTGTGAATGGCTTCGAAGACAAAGGCTCGTTCACGCACTAGCGTTCAGAGAAACCATTCACGACCACAAACAAACACAATGGTTGGAAAGACAAGTTGCCATGGCAACAAAGTACGAAACACCCCTGTTCGTGTTTGTTCACAATGCAAAGGGTTAAGCGGAGTTGACCTTTTTCCTGGCACTCGGGAACAACCAAAACAACAGGCCGATCATGGATTGAAGAGAGTGCAGGCGCACGCATTGTATGCCGGTCATGATCCTGCTCTTTGTCGACAACGTGGCGGCTCCAATGGAGGCTCCTTGCTCCGAAGAATCCCTCATTGTCGAGGTTGAACGGTACTGGCTGTGTAATGACACCCGCATGAATTAAAGGGACATCAGAAGGCGAGAAAATTCACGAAACGCGATCGGAATCGCTTTGGGTGAGTATGGCCCTTTAAAGAACTCAAATTTTTGTCTCAACCCAGGGCACCTCTTTCAGATGACATGCCTTCGTCGTGTGCTCGTTGAATTATGCTGAGCTTTTGCCGTGGATACATGCTCGCATTCACGCACAGCTGCACACGTCTGCGCATGCACACTCGCATGCTCACGAGACGCCAAAGTGTCATCGAATGTAGAAAGCCCCGCGCTGGAGGTGGAACTGCCAATAGACTTCCCTGCCTTTTGCAAAAAGAAAATTTGGGTGTATTGCATGCCAAATCAATGAAGGCCATCCAGATAAATTTCCAAAACAGGTTCCAGGGTATGTCAACCCTTATAGATTTCCAGAACAGGTTCCAGGAATGTCAATCCAGATAGATTTCCGGAACAGGTCTCAGGATATGTCAATCCAAATAAATTTCCAGAACAGGCTCCAGGATATGTCATCCAGATAGATTTCTAGAACAGGTTCCAGGATATGTCAATCCAGATAGATTTCCAGAACAGGTTCCGGAATCTGTTGGCCTGAATAGGTTTTCACAAAGAATTGATCCAGACTATATTCCGATTTCATAATCTGGACTAAAACGAGTCTGGAAAAGCCCATAAGGGTTATTCAGGCATCAACACCTGTCTTAACAAGGGCCAGCTTAAAGGCCTAGACCAGCCGACAATGCAAGGGATGGCATGAAGTGAGGAGACGACTGTGAAAGCTTTGAAGATAAAGGCCCGTTCACGCACTAGCATTTGGAGCAACCGTAACAACTATGAACAAACACAACCGGTTGGAAAGACAGTTTGCCATGGCAAAAAAGTGTGAAATACCCCTGCTCGTGTTTGTTCGCAATGCAAGGAGTGGAGCGGAGTTGACCTCTTTCCTTGCGCTCGGGAACGACCGGACCGACAGGCCAATCGTGGGTCGAGGAGAGTGCAGCTGCACGCGTTGTTTGCCGGTTGTGAATCAATTGTTTGCCGGTTGTGATTGAGAACCCCTCCTTGTCACGGAAGCGGAGATTGCCGCTTTGGTTGACGGCTACGAGGACCACAAGATAGCCACTGAAGCGAAAGCAGGTGGCCCGCATGGCTCCTTAGCCAAGCAGCGAGCGTGGGCTCTCATCACCGCGTCGCCGTTCGCAGTCTCCAAAGTCCGGAGAAACGTCAACGACGTTAAAGAAAAGTGGACAGACTACAAGAGCACTAACAAAATCCGCGGTAAGGCTTGGTGGATTCTCTACTCAGTTTAACTATGTAAGTGTGGACCTACACTAGATTTATCATCTTGCTACAATGCATAGGAGCTGCAGTCTGGTGCAGCCAGAATGTGACAGGTGCTGGCCCGGGAGAGCCGGAGCTGACGGACGCCAAGGAGCGGGTGATCGGCTTCCCGAGAGAAACGTCCCTAGTAGGAATTGAAGAGGCCTTTGACATTGGAACACGGCAGTCGGGTCAGTGCTAAATGTTCACCAATGCACGACGTGCCCCCCACACCCACACTGGGAGGCTTCACTATGTGGATGATGTCGAACTTGTATTGCTAGCACTAGAAACGTGAAAAAGCTGACCGAAAAATTGAGTGATTCTTACTTTTCAATTTTCTGGAGCATCATGAACCGTCCCAAGCAGCTGCTGATCGCAATTTAGAGATCTTCTCCCCGATTTTAAGTTCACAATATCTCAATGTTCTTATAAAATCGTGAAAATATTACATTGTATTTTCAGGTTTTCGTCGTAGACCCGGGCACTGGACCCAGCAGTGCACCACACAGTTGGTCGGTGCACTCAAGGTCAGTTCTCATCTTAATGAAAGAGTTAAAGTGCTACATATGCAGCTGGAGTTAAATGATAAGTGCTTTCTTTTTCTCTGTCCCAGTCCTAGTACCTCAGAGAGTAAGCTGCACAACCAGAGTGAGTATTACGAAAAATGCTATGGGTATTCTTGTACAAGTGTTTACATTCCGCATCTGAAATATTTAGTAGCATGTTTCATGTCTAGCCCATGTACAAAAAATGTTGAAGCCTGTTCCAGTTATCCAAAACCCGAGTTTGCAGCGAACAATTTTGGGTTTAGTCGCACCACTGCGACTACACAGCCAATTAAATATTCAACAAGCATCACGACATGTCGGAAAACCTTAGATTGCTGGTTCGCACAGTGCACACCGTTAAACTCTGGTCAGGAATCCCGTGGAGAGGATCGGTGGGGAGTATGTGCTCACTGTACCTTCTGAAAACCATAAATTTATGCTATGAATAGGATATAGCTAGATGTTTTGAATTGTAAATGTAAAGTCCTAAATGAGCACATCACAGGTAGAAGCAGAGGGGATGGAAAAAACAGCTTCTGAAACAAGTTTTAACTGAACTGCTTGTTTTGTTTTGCAGAGTGCATGACCTCTGCTACGGCCACCGACCCGTGGCAGTGTTGCATAAAAACTGCCATACCCCGTTTCATACTTTGTATACAATATGCAAAAGCTACAGAGAGCACGTAGAATTGTCCAGCATCTCATTAGAGTGGAAGTGCATACAAATCATACAATAAAGGCTTAAACCACATGTGCGAAAAGCCAACAGACATATCGTACGAGATTTAGTACAAGCGAAAATCAATCCCCTTTATTTTATTTTTTTTTTAAATGAGGTATTTTCTGCACAAAATTTGTGAATACAATTTCGTTCAGAGCATATTTGTGATTTTTGTTATACAGCTACCGACACACTTTTTTTATGGTGTGGAATTGTTTTTATGTTGCAAATTTTGTGGGATTTTTGGTTGTTTGAAATTAGGTAAATAGAATGCTCTCTTTGTACAGTCAGGCATGCAGTCTAGAAGCTAGGCTGCAGGATTTAAAAGCAGCTAATTTACAAGTTCTAATGAATATGATTTTTAGTTTGTAGGAGTGCTCCAACTGTCACTGGCATGCTTTTTTTTTCTTTCAACAGGTACCTGCATTATAATCTCGCAGCCTATCACACAGATGCTAACATTTGCTTAATCTCGGTAAGGCAAAGCACTGCCTGGAAGAGCTCAACAAGATCCTCCACTGTTCTGTGACAACGTATTATGCCCCTCTCAGACTCCTGTAGGCAGGTACCAACCTTCAACACTGAACATTCATAGCGAACCCAGGCTATAGAAAAACCATCTGGCATGCAGGATGTCCGTGATAAGACACACTGTTCTCCAACAGCCAAGGATTCAGTCGTCGCCAAGGTGACAGCTTTATCAACTAACTTTGTGCGCAGCAAATGGACCGTCCTGGAGGTTTAGGAAGGAGGTGAAGTTAACTGACAGAAACCTCGTGACATCCTCTAGGAAGCACCCCGCAAGCGTAGGCAAGAAGCAGCGTAGCATTATGCACGGCAAGATTACGTCATGTGCACCGTGGTTCTACATACATTGCTTCTTTCACCTCTACGAGATCCCCACGGTCGCAAAGATGGTGGCCGAGTTGTAATCGAGCAATGAACTCCCTCAACAGGAACAGTGGACTGTGCATCGTCTTCTTGGCGACATCGGCTTCAGACGAGAGAAGCGAGAGAACTCGCTACTGATCAAGTGAGACGACATCGTCGCGTGGCAGCAAAAGTACTTGCGTCCACAGCTCCAATGGCCACACTACCCAAGGGGAGTGCAATTGTGATGGCCAATGCTCCTTACCATTCCTGGAGAGAGAAGGCAGTGCCGATGACAGCTTCCCGTAAGGAGGCCATTCAGGGGTGGCTGATGTCTAAGGGCATCCGATGGGACCCCAGGATGGTTAAGAAGCAGTTCCTGAATAATGCGGCTTTGGATAGAGCAACAGTTCTTAAAATACTGCGTTGATGCTGCTGCTGAAAGGGCTTGCACGGTGGCCAGGCTCCTACCCTACTACTGTAAATAAACCCCATCGAAATCATCTGGGCACAGACCAAGAACAGAGTTACAGCCAGAAACACTACCTTTAAGCCTGTAGATCTTGAGACACTCCTCAATGAAGAAGCTGAAAAACGTCACCAAAGGGAACTGGGCCAAAGCTGTGGGGCATCTTGTTGATGTGAAAGAAAACTTCCAGCAAAGCGGTGCTGCTAGTGCCTACATTCAGCTTGTTGTCACCAGGCTGGATGAAAATGACACCTATAACGAAAGTGACGTGTCTGGCATTGAGCCCCTAAATGAACAGTCATGCCAGCACTAAAGAGGAATGTTCTTGTGTGATCGCCACTATTTCAGCCAAATTTTCGATAAGACCAAGAAATATGATGGAATTTGCAATGTGGGAAGCCTCAAGTGAGTTAATAGATGCAACAACTGATGCTTGCTATGCAACTTAACCTTATCATGGCTACCCCAATGTCAAGTCCATCTTATTAACAGTGGTGAATACTACAGACAAATGTGTAATTGTATTGGAGGTTGCTTTGTTGAGTGGGAAAAGCATACATGTGCTGAACATGCCCGCTCTAATTCACCTCACAGATATCACTGTTTTGTTCCTTCAAGAACATTTCTCTCTCGCTTTCAAGAACTTTTTGCAGAAACTGAAACAAATGACTGAGTTACCTAGCTTACAATTGCAACAGGCTACAAACTCCCTCAGGAAATATTGTGAATACAAGGGCTCGGGCCATGGCAAAGAAGGGATTCAAGAGAACAGCTGTAGCAAAGAATGTTGAGTCTATGGCCAAGCATCTTGCAGCACAAGTAGGGTTGCCAACTCTTCAATGAAGGAAGTCGGGATGGGAGGGGGGGGGGGGACGGGGGGGAGGAGAAGAAGGGATACACAAAGGGGTTTATTTGTCTGTCAACCAACAAAACATGCCTTAGCCTTTCTCACCACGCAGTGGCAGTCGCACAAAAAAATATGATAAAGTATCTTATGAGAGGAGGGGGGGGGGGGGGGGGGGCAGCACGAGGGAGAAGGAAGACACAAAGGGGTTTATACAAACGATGATGATGATAACAGGCACTACCCAGCCCCAGTGGCGCCCCGATTTCCGGCTTGCCATGGCTTTTATGCGAAAGTGGCTAAAGCCTCTCACAGCCAACGCAAGTCACCACAGTAGCCACCATAACCACAGCATTGCTTCGTGCGTTGGTCCTGCAGCACTTTCAAGCTTCCTCGAGTACATAAACAAGTGCGAGCAGGACACCAAGAATGGTGTTGGGTTCCTCAGCAAATCAACCACTACTGACTTCAGGGTCACACTGTCTGGTGTGTTTTCTTTGCTAGACTATATGACCAAGGAACTTGGTTACAGATACCTGATGATATCTTGCCTAAGCCAGGACCCAATTGAAAACTTATTGGAGATTGTCAGTCAGTCATCAGGCTGCAACGATCACCCGACACCGGAGCAGTTCTCAATATCCTTAAGCGTTTACAGCTTAAAGGGGCACTCAAGTGGTTTTTGAGTTCGTGTTTTGATGATGACCACTGAATCTAGACGCACTAAGTATCCTTAAAAACCAAAAAAAAAGTCATACGGTGGTTATTTCTTTAATAAAAATGTAATTGAAGGCCGCCAAACCTCGGATCAATCCGAAAACGAAACCACTCTCATTGGTCACCGCTCGCATATCAAAACGATCTCGGGCCAATGGCGTTGGACGACGTTCCGTCGCGCAGTGATCCCGAGGTAGCCGCACCGGCCGAACTTCTTTGTCATTCGAGCTTCGATCATGGCAAAGTTCTCTACGCTCGAGGACCTGACGTCGTTAGAGGTCGAAATTCTTCGGCGGACAGCCGAACTGGGGATGATTTCCTATGACACCACTCCGACGTGCAATGTGGACGACCGCAGCGCTTCGGAGTCGTGTCCGGGTTCCGAGGACGAGCAGGCGGCCATGTCCGAAGAAGAAGACGGCGCCCTCGACGAGACGGGACGGATCGGCAACACCGACTGGTGGGTGATGCGCAGTTTATTTTACCGCTGTATGTGTCATTTACGCCTGTTCTCTTTTTTTTTTTTTTCTCAAAGGTGCCAGTGCAGATGCTGCGCACAGATGCCGACAGCTGACGAGTGCGTCTGCTGCCCCGAGTACCCCGCCGCCGCCTCGAGGCAACCTGGCTGCCTAATAAGCAACCCGTATTTCGAGATGGTGTACTTGAATCCGGGGGTGCTGGAGGTCGCCTACCTCGTGATGCGCCACTACCGCCAGGAGGGAATGGGCATAACAGCGCACGAGTGAGTTCAACGCTGTAATTTGCTGTTCGGCGAACTTGCAAACGGGCGCCAGCAGTAAAACGTTAGACAGCTACTTTACTATTTGTTTCAGTGAGCGTTATGCACATTACTTTTCAATGTGAAGTCGCATTAGTGGTTGCATCGCATGTTTTACTTGCGTTTCGTGCCGTGTTTCTTTGTGAAGTTGTGGGTCATCATAAAGTAAAATGTTCAAAACCTCGATTGCTGCATCAGTATCTCTTGCTTCAGAACAAGTTTGTGAGACCTGGTTAGCTCCAGTTTAGCTTATCACTAATATTACTTTCACACTATGGACCTAACGGGCGTAACTTTCGCAACAAACGTCAGCACAACGTGCATAAACGCTACGTTCAGGGTACACTGCTGAATGCAGCGTTCACACCCATTGGAGTAGTGCGCTCAAGTTTTGCCTCTGACTGCTGCGCCACTCGAGCCCACCGTGGGATGCCTTCGAAGTTTTGGTATAGCCATTTTCTCCTCGGTAGCAGCGACGGGCTTGCAATTGTGTCGTTAAAAAAGCTGATCACGGCGGAGTGTTCTCATTGCCCCGTGATTCCACTCCGGCAGGTGCAGCTTCCAGATAAAATAGTGCGTCGAGACTTTAAACGCTAGATAAAAACAAATGAGCTAATTTCCCTTGGCTTCATTGAAGTCCCTCTCTGAATTATCCGAACGTAATTAATAGCGTGCGAGCGATTATGATAAAAGCAATGCCCCATCTCTTTGGCATGAACATGTTCGAGCTAAAATACGCGGCACGTCTTGCCATTCTGACTTTCAGCATGGGAACTGTGGCTTTCACGCGGAACGACTTTCGGAAGGTGAACGGCGCTAAGGAGCTATGACGAAGGCCAACGATGGCTCATTAGAATCGGTAGTCGCCCCCTCGGATTAGCAGGTAAAGTTATGTCAATACAAAGTGGAAACGAGAACTCACCTACAAATCGACCGTACTTACGACACGCAGGCGGAAACACAAAATAGCAGACGGAGACGCATTCGCGTCGCCGTCTGCTATTTTTTTTTACAGCAAAAGCGTCTGCTGCAGCCACGGTGGCTGCAGCTTTTCCCCATTTGTTTGGTTTGCCTTCCGAAAGAGTTCACGCAGACGCTATACTTTTATGAAACCATATTTCAAACGACAGATCCTGACACTTTGCAAGCAACGGAAAAAATGCGCGCAAATCCGAACGGCTATACCAAAAGTGCCTTTTTCCACCATAAATGGCGCCACAAGGGTTATTTTGAAGCGCCCAGAACGCTGTCGATTGCGCTTACGCTTGTTGCAAAAGATACGCCTGTTAGGTTCATAGTATGAACATAGCGTTATGCACCTTATTCTAGACATAGGAAATTTTTTCCGAGACAAGTACAAAAAAAGATTTCCCTTGATTGGACATTGCCAGTCGTATAACCGGCTGGTCAATATTCACAATGCTTTGAACTCACATTTTTGTATAAAGCCAGTTTTTTAGATATAAGAAGAAGTTCTTATATCTAAAAAACTGGCTTATGCTGGCTTCACATAAAGTGTCTTTCCCCACGTTATGACTTACAGCTGCAACTGTGGTCCCCCGCACTTATGTGAAGTAACTATCGAAACATCCGTGAGGTATACCTTGCCAGAGTAAATATGCAGCCGAGTGCTTAGCATTGAAATCGCAGCTTGCACCTACATCACGTAAGTGACATGAGCAGTGTGTATGTGATCAAAGCTTTACTGTGCCCTGAACATGGTAACTCGTCCACTCTTGGGGGCAATAATTGCTCTCATTGAACTTCTCCTGCAATTCAAGCTATTGTAACATCTTCCTCTTTTTCTCCGATTCTGGCTGTTACAAGATTGTTCTTTGCCACAAAGAGATGCAGTAGTTCAATCGAGTCAGCATGAACAGCACTGCTGCACATTTTAGGGTTTGTGACATGCATATTGTTGTGCATGTTAGTCTTTGATCATCTGGTCTGTTTGAATCAACTTTTTCTAACAGTTCTTTGTGATGGTTTATGGCCCATTACTACACGATGCAGAACTACAACAGAAAAATGGTTGCACTTGTGCCCCATAACTGCTGCTACTTCCTTGTACATTGAGTATACACTACTGCAGTTCAATTAGCAACATAATATAATAATCACACATGTCACTTGAATTTGTGGGGAGAATAATTGACACAATCTAGAACTTGCTCTGCTCCTCGGGTTATTTTAGATAGGTTGCTGCTCGAGGCACGAGAGCCCGTTGCAGTACTTTTGTCTTTGCTGGTAGAGCCCAGAATCTGCAGTTTTAAAAGGTTGTGGTATAGACCTTTTCTCTGTACTCTCGTCCCCAGCCACCTAATAGGCATATCTGGTATGGGCGACAAAAAAATACTAATACGTTTCAACCTGTAACTAGTAAAAAAATAAGTGGGAGGCAAAACGATATCGTGTGACGGTTGCGCTTATATCCTAAGTGTCTTCTACAAGCGTGGCGACGGCAAAACAATGTTTTCGCCCATACTGGAAGTGACGACAATTCAAGATGGCGGCGCCCTTGAAGAAAGGGTCTATTGCGTCTTACAGAAAATTATTGTGGTTATTCTTTCAGGCGCTACCGCTACGCCGCCTACCGGCAGTGCGTCCTGTGGCTGTGGCGGCGCCTTGGCCAACACAACAGGCGACCACTGCCATCCTGTGTGGTGAAGGCGACCAAGGGTTGGTTTCCCGACAGTTCGTATTCTGGCTTTCGGCACAGTCACTGAAAGCCACTCTGGGGGCTCAAACATATGAGGGTAAGACAAAAATTATCTGCAATGTGGCTATAACTTTTCGTACATTGTTTTTACTGACTTCTGTCTTCGTTTATTTTATTGTTATGCTGGTGTGGTCCTGCTATGAAAGTTTGACCATAATTCTTCATTTGTTTTCCTTTTGTTGCTAACAGATCATGGCCCCTCCCTTGGAAGTTTGCACCAAAGAAGAAAAACGAGCAGGGATCCGGTTTTTGCGGTCAGAAGGTGTGGACACTTGATTCGTAGACACTCCGTTGTGCGAGACGCTCTTCCCGTATTGAGCCAAAAGCCTTTCATAGAGCTTGGCCCTTGATACACTTTCCCACCACAAAAACCGGACCACTGCACATTGTTCCTCTTTGGTGCAAACCTCACCACAACAACGAGCAGCGATCCGGTTTTTGTGGTGCCTGGCTTTGTGTGGCGTTGCCCGTGTCTGGGAAAAGGGAGATTCTGATGGTTGAGGTGAGCCCAGGGTCATTACTGGACCCTTGGTTAGCTTTGCTGCATATTACGAGTTTTCTTGTTGTGATTACTGTTGTAGCGTTAGCATTTTTCACAGCTCTGCTTCATGGAATAGCACAGATTGTTGGTGATGTTAGAAATGTTGAAGTGTTGATTCCTTCGTTGATTGTCAGTGTCACTAGTGCCATGCGATCTTTGAAAGGCACTAACGATATGTGAATCCATCATGTATGTTGTGAAGGTTATAAAATGAGATTGTTGTTTTGGAAACATTGGCCTCGGACTCACTGCCGCCCCCACTGTTGCCATTCTCCTGCCCGGCCGAGCCCTCGCCGCCCCGTTGCCACCCCGTTGCCGCCTCCGCCCGCCGAGGACACGGTGATGGCGGAGCTGGAGGAATTTCTCGCAAGGGAACGTCCACCCTCCGCCAACTCAAGCCCCCCGGAGTCCAAGCCTTGAGGGAGGGAAGGTGTGGAGACCCTTTCCCCGTCCCCCCGTTCCTCCGCGGCCTTCCCGCTTCCCGCCGCCGACCCCAGTCGGGGCGTTCCCCCGTTTCCTGTGACCTTCCCGCTTCCCGCCGCCGTCCTGTCGGGTAATGTCCGGAGACCTCCGGGAGGGACAGACAAGCGCCCCCTCACCCAGCGCTGATGTCGGAGGGTCGGCTCGCGGCAAGGTGCCCGATTGGACGGTCGGAGGGACAAGGCTGGGGAAGGTCTTAAAAGGGGAAGCGAGACAAAAGGGGGGTTTCTGGACTTTTGGAGCGACAGGTCACGGAGGTCAGCGGGACGACGACGACGAGCGACAACGAGCGACGTGAGTCTAGTAAACTGTTTCGACTCATGCACTGTGTTGGGCGACTTTTTGGGGAGCGAGCGAGGCACGACCCGATCGGGCGTCGATTAGGTGACGACCCACAGGATAAAGGGGGTGCAGAACGCATCAACAGGCAGTTTTTGGAGTATTGAATGCTGCACTTATCAAATGCCGTTTAATAAAACGGAATTTGATAAAACAGCTATTATGAACAGTGGCATTCAATGAAATGTGCACAGCCAAACAGCCAGAAGATGTAATCAATAAGTACATGAAATATCTGAACTGTGCTTTTTGGCAGCTGACATCTAATGTATTTTTGACTATCATAGCAATCGATTTAGTGCGATTCCGTTTTGTTGACAAGAAAGGTCCTGCCGCACTTTTAAGCTTCCTCGAGTACATAAACAAGGGCGAGCAGGACACCAAGAATGGTGTTGAGTTCCTCAGCAAATCAACCGCTACTGACTTCAGGGTCACACTGTCTAGTGTGCTGTCTTTGCTAGACTATGTGACCAAGGAACTTGGTTACAGATACCTGATGACATCTTGCCTAAGCCAAGACCCAATTGAAAACTTATTTGAGATTGTGAGTCAGTCATCAGGCTGCAATGATTACCTGACACCGGAGCAGTTCTCAAAATCCTTAATCTTTTAGAGCTTAAGGTTAAGCAACTTCTTAAGCTTTTACAGACTGGATAACCCAGCTCGTGGGGCTAGTGCTGAGCCGCTGGTGCTCACAGAGCCCCCAATGACGCATACTCGGGTCACTCCACAAGCCTGCAGGAAACTATAGATAAGTGCATCTCACAAGGAGACATTGATGGCTTATTGAGTGCCACTTGCCAAGATTGCAACCCTTTTCCTGACTAACATTCCAGCCTCTTAACCCTTTAAGGTACACAGGACACACATGTCCCCGGAATTAAAACCAGTGTATCTAAAGAACTACCCTTGCATGCATATAGCTTGCGCAATCGACTCTTTTCAGTTGACTTTGATAAAACATAAAGTTATGGTTGGCAACACTGGCACTGAAAGCCCCCCCCCCCCCCCAAACGAGGCAGTTCTGAAGTTGGAATGCAGTGTTCTTTGCACGACAAAGTTAAGTGTAATTTCTTCCCATTTGTTGTGTGCTATCAATCGAACAGTGACAGAAATAGGTTTGTTAAGCTGTATAAATACCGACAAAGCAGAATTAATGGTGGCGCCAATGTGTATCGTAATTTAGTTGGAAAAAAACTGGCCTGCGACACATGCTATGTACCTTAAAGGGGTACGGAAACAAAAATTGAAATATTCAAATTTCGTTCGAAAATAAGTCGAGCATGACGGATAATAACCGTAAATGATAATCGCACGTTTGTATTTTGAACGACTGGCTATATTTTTCGTTCCAAACGGTGCACTCGAGCAAGCGCTCGAAGACAAGCGAACGGAGAGCGCGATGCGTCATGGGATATCCGGCGCAAACAAAAACAGAAAAAGATTCCCCGCATTCGTGACGTAGCAAGGCTGGCGGGGTTATGAGCTTTGCCCTTGGTGGCGTTGTCAGCGTTGTGGTGGTGTCAATAGCGTCAGCGCGTTACAACCGAGCCGTTCAAAGTGCCCAGTCGGGTGGCGAGCATGTGACTGGCCCAAGAAGCACGTAGCTTCCACAGCACTGTCAGCTTACGGCTGAACGGGGTGGCGAAAGCAACTTTTGTTCGAGTTTTGAGCGACTGGCTAATCTTCTAGGGGGAGAATGACTGTATCCGGGTGCACAAACGAGGGTCCGAAAAAGAGGGGAGTCCACCCTTTCCGTCTTCTTGGACTGTTTGGTTCAATGCGCGATTTGTGAGTTCAGGAGGAAAGCTAAGAAGGAAAATGTTGAAATGCCAAAGAGCGGTGCTGCTCCGAAGGAATCTGCTACGTCATGACTACGTAGCAAGTTCCCCAATGTTGCTAGATTACCTCCCAAATAGGCTCCGCATGCATCCACCAGGTGCACATTGAAAGATTGTTTAATTAGCTTTAAAATTAGTTTGCTTGTGCCTTTCAACGGAAGACTGGTGTTTTTGAGGTTAGGGTGCAACATGCGACACATTCAAGCTAGAAAATGAGCGCTGGAATTTCGTTTCCCTACCCCTTTAACGGAACTTCGGTTCTGCTTTGAATGCGTCGACGGGAATGCAGCCGGTGCCCTTTCGCCTTCACAAATGTCACATAAGAAAAACAAATAGTATTTTTCTTTCGCTTACTATGTGTCTGTGAGCTACCCTCATTCCTTTTTCTAACCGCGAATTTTCGCCTCGCAGATGAAGACAGCGTCATCACACCACTTGCGATTTTTTCGTTACATGCATGTCTGTTACATGCAACAAAATGGCATTGTTTTCAGAACAACTAACAAAGACATCAAAGCATTTTGGGGAATCAACTTCATCATGAGTTACCACGTGTTGCCAGCTCTAAGGAACTATTGGTCAACACTACCTGACCTTGACGTGCCGTTCATTGCCGGTGTGATGCCTCTCCATCGCTTTCAGCAGCTTCGCAGTGCTCTACACTTTGCAGAAAAGTCTCAGCCTGGCAGAGAGGAGCCAACCTTTGACAAGGCCTATTAAGTGAGACCTGTTATCGACCATTGCAACGAGGCATTTCAAGCTGTGCTTTCTCCAACGAAGCTGCAGTCCATCGACAAGCACATGGTCAAATTCAAAGGCCACAACATCATGAAGCAATACATAAAAAACAAACCTATTCATGCTGGGGCTTCAAGATGTGGTGCCATTGTAACTCAAAGACAAGATATTTGTTTCAGTGCAACATCTACACTGGGAAGAAGACCGAAGGTGCTACCATGGGGGTTGGAGAGTCAGTCGCGCTCCAGTTCACAGACGGACCGAATGGTGTTGGCTGCGAGTGTTTCTGTAACAATTTTTTTGATTCTCCAGCCTTGCAAGTGCAGCTTTTCAAATGCGGCATCGAGGCATGTGGAACCGTGCGTGCGTACCGAAAGGGCATGCCAACCAATTTTCTGAGCGACAAGAAAATGAAGAGGTGACATTGCATCTTTTAGTGCCGACAGCATTTTCTGCATGAAGTGGATGGAAAACCGGGGCGTCCTTTTGCTCTCCAACTTTCACTCCCCGGTCCAAACCGCTCTTGTACAACGGCGATGCGCTGGGAGGAAAGAAAAAATTGATGTCTGTTGTCCCTTGGTTGTAAAGGAATACACAAAGCCATGTGTGGAGTTGACCTGATGGACCAAAAGAAAGTAATTTATAAAGTGGACAGGCAATCTAAGATAAAGTATTACCTCAGGGTATTTTTTTATCTTCTGGACATTGGAGTCAACAATTCATCTTCCCGTCGCTCATTTTCTTGTGTACCTAAGAGGGTTAAAAAAAAATTGTGATGCAGGCCTAGTGTACTTAATGGCTGGCTATGTCGCCCGAAAATGCCTGCAAAAGTCTGGCTGCTCTACATGTTGTGCCCTTTTGCTTGTTCCAGCCTCGGAAGGCAAAACAGATATGCAATCTGGTTTTACTGGCTTCCGAGACAAACATGGGTTGATGTATTCACCGAAGAAGCTGTTCAACTTCGTAAACTACTCAAAGGTCATTGCACCGACTGCTTTAGCTCGAGTCAGCAGCATGCAAACAGTATTTTGAATCTGTTGGCACTGGTTTGAGATAAGGAAGAAAACCCTTGGCTCCCTCAGGCGCAAAAGAGACTGCAGAGGCTCTCTGCAAGGCGATCTCTCGTCTACACTTTGGAACCGCATTTGTTGAGCTGTGGGAGCACACGAGCACAACTGCAACTCAGCTTGGTTTAAAGGAGCCTCGTATCTTAAGGCCATCAAAATTGCAAATGAGGTACAAGACAACCGACAGGCCTGCTAAGCCAGTGGCATGTGATACTAAGGCCACACCGCGCAAGAAGCATTTCGCTGCTGCCGACAAGATCATAAGCAAAACAAAATGGCACTTCGAGCAGCCTTGCATGGAGCAGCTCGTAAAACTAGAAGGCATCTTAGTCGGTGCCGCTGAGAGACTTCAGTTTACAGCGGATAAGCTAGAGATAGATTTGCGAGTGCATGCAGTCGGTGTTGACCTGTGCAGACTCTCGGCACAGTTTCTGCTTTTACCAACTCTTCTACGCAACACTGGTTCTATAAAAACCCTGAGCATTTTGGAGACCCTGCCAAAGCAATCGGAAAACATTTGCGAGCTACTGGATTAGGTCTTAAGGTTTGTTCAGCTTCTGTTGTCCATACCCGCATCTGCCGCTTTGGGAGAGCGCTCTTTTAGTGGTCTGCGTCAAGTAAAACATACTTGCGCAACCGAATGACTCGGAAGAGGTTATCGCACCTTTGCATTTTGCAAATGCGTAAGGAAAGGACGTCGGTACTGAATATACTGTAAAATTCCGAGCGAACGCCCACCCAAAATGAAGAGATAAATGGTGAAAAACATGGGGTGGGCTATCTTTGGGGATGCCACAGCAAAATTTTATCAGAAATAATGATAAGAACCCGGGCACCCGCTACAAACCGCGTGACGCGGGAACTGATACTGCAGATCACGGACACGGCGAATTCGCGTTTCACGATTCGATAAACACGCCGGAATTCACTACGAACTCCTGTGTCACGGGAAAGGCTATCGCAGGTTGCAGATGCAGCAGATTCGCGCGTTTCACAGCGCGATGGACCCGCGGAAACCCGCCGAGAACTCGCATCTCACGGGCACGGATACCGCGGAAACCGATATTGCGTGCGCAGATCGCGGACGAAAACGCGGGAATCCACTGCAAACCCGCATGTCACGGAAACAAATCAAGCAGATCGCGGCCGCAGCAGAATCGCATTTCACGATGCAATAATACACGCGGAACAACTCGCGCGTGTTACAGCTAGGAATCGATATCGCGGGCAAAAACACGGGAATCCGCTAAAAACTCGGGAACGGATAGCGCAGATCGCAATTCACGCGCAAACACGCATTTCACGCGCGCAGATCGCAGACAAAAACGCGGGACCGCAGATCGCGCCGTTGACACGCGATTCCCGTCGGACATCGCGTGACGTCCGGCGGGAATCGGGGGGAGGGCGATGTATCGGAATACCGTTCCCAACAGATGTTGGACAAAAAGGTGGGGTGGGCGATCCTTCAAACGTGGGCGTTCGCTCGGAATTTTACGGTAGAGGTTGTCATTGAGGAATTTGTGAGCAGAACAGTAGAGCATGCAGCAACCTTTGGTCCCACCTAAGCGCCTGGAGTGTCTATACTGTGAAAAATGTTTGCAGGTTGTGTAAATTACTAGGAATTGTATACATGTACTGTAGTAAGCCCGTTTGTGTCGTGGTGTTTCAATTGTTGCCAAAATAGAATTCTCTTTTGCACGCATGTATATATAAACAGTGAAAATACTAGATTGCGTTAATATGTGGATACTATATTGCCATAATATGTGGATAGTACTGTAGTGTCTAGTTTCGGTTTGTGTTTGAACTCTCAACTCCAAGCAGCCGAAGGAACATCGACTACCGAGAAGCATGCTGGGACAGGCCTCCCGCGGTGTAAGCGGAGCATCGCAATGTAACCTCCAACAATCCTATGTAATCTCAGTATTGAACGGTGTTAAACCACTACATTGGCGACGAGGATAAAAGTCGACAACCCGTGCACACACGCTGCACTACATCGATGGTTTTCTCAACCATCAACCGTCCGCACCCAACCACTGAAGATCACCACCACCGCACCACGTGGAACCAACACCGGCCTCGAAATGGTCCACCCTTCAACGGCAAGGACATGGCATCTCTTGCTGCAGAACTGAACTTTCACCACAGAAAAGTGACTCAATATTGGCCTCAAGCCAACGGCACCGTGGAGAAGTTTATGAGGCCTCTTGTGAAACTCATCCAGACCGCTCACCTAGAGGCCAAGGATCTCGAGATGGAACTGGACGCATACCTTGCCAGCTACCGGCAGACTCCCCACCTCACCACAGGCTGCACACCATACGGCATAATGTTTGGAAGGGTTGCCAAAGGTCTACTGCCCACTGTTATGCCACCAGAATGTCAGCAAACATAAACACAAGATAATCAAAAAAAAAAGAACATCAAGGCTTATGCTGATCAACGCAGACGGGCACACCATCGCGAATTCTCTGTGGGGGAGGGAGTCATCAAAAAGCGCGAAACAAGAAGGAAACATCGATCAGTATACGACCCAGAACAACTGACAATCATCGCCACAAAGGGAAACACAATCATCGCTGCAAGCAAAGAAGGAAAAAAAGTTTGCCGAAACAAGACGTGCTTCAAGAAGCTGCCAATGCCCAACTACGTTGGAGGGCCAGAATCAGTCCCAGAGATGATGATGCCCAGGCAGGCAACTTCACAGTCGTCAAGTCGTCCACATCGGCAGCGGACAAGGCCGAAAAGACTCGTGGAACAGTGTTAGCCTCTTGCAGACTGCCTCCAAATGGGGGTGAGATGTAGTGTCTAGTTTCGGTTTGTGTTTGAACTCCTCAACTCCAAGCAGCCGAAGGAACATCGACTACCGAGAAGCATGCTGGGACAGGCCTCCCGCGGTGTAAGCGGAGCATCGCAATGTAACCTCCAACAATCTTATGTAATCTCAGTATTGAACGGTGTTAAACCACTACAAGTACAAAAAAGTTTAGTACATAAACAATAAAACAAAACAACAAAACAAAACTTCGCTTCGGACCCCCAACTCACGATCTACTCGCTGGTTCCAAGGACCATGCACCCGAAAAACACGTGCAGACAACCCCCAAGGCAGGATTCGAAGGAATTGGGAGTAGTTCAAAGCCGAAGTCCTACGGGGCAGTGTTTCAACTGGCAAGCAGCGAGTGATTTTCCCCGCAATTGTCCTCGAAAGCATGCACAGGATGGAAACTGGAGTAGTCATCCTGTGGCGGGTAAGGTCCCGACCAACCTACAAGAACTTGTAGAAACTACAACCCAGCTAGACACAGCTGGATCACCCTCGCAGCAAATCGGGGGGCTGGTTGAATGGAGCAGGGTCATTGTCCGATGTTGGGCGGAAACCAAACATGCTGTCGTCAACTCCCAACACGGAGATTAGCGTAGTCCGTGATCAGGTCGTGCCTGAGAGGCAAATGGGTCATTGGGAAAGGTGGTGCTAGCTGAAGCGTTCGGGGACAACATAAGCGCTGTTTTGAAACTTGTTCCGATGGCTCTCCCTGCGCAGGTACGAGCGAGTATTGACATGCTTCTGACACATGATGACTATGAAAGCTTGAGAGCGAACCACAAGACCACTGAAGCTGAACCATTAGATCTGCCGCCCACCGGTGCTTCGTATGAAGAAGGCAATGAGACTTCTTGCTTGACTGCAGACACCACAGTGATGGGCGTGCTGGTGAATGTCGAAAACGTCAATAGACATGTGCTTGTGCCGCCATTGTCATCACCGGGCTTTTGGGAAATTCAAGATGAGCGACAAGACGTTGAAGAGTTCCTGTAAGCAGGCCAAAAGTTTCACCCATGGAATGTTGGTGGAGGACAAACTTTAGTTCCACAAGGAGGAGATAAACAGGAGACTGATTAAGCAGTTAGTATTGCCACTTGAGAAGAGGGCAAAGGTCCTCTTTTCCACGCGAGCAGGGCTCAACTCAACTCCATGTGGGCGGGGCACTTGGGAGAAGGAAAGACGAAAGCTCGGGTGAAGGCATCCCTTTACTGGCCCAGCATGGTAAGTAATATCGAACGGTATTGTCAATCATGCAACGCCTCCCAGCTGAGGTCGCCTATCACCACCACAGTGGTCATGGATTGTATCGGCCCGCACGAGCCGCAAACCGCTTGGGGACACCGTTATGCGCCAAGCATTGCCGATGTCTACACGCGACGGCCGGAGGTGGTTTTCCTTAAGTTGCTCACCGCGAGGGCTGCCTCCAATACCTTGGTACGCATATGGCTGTGCCCGAAATGGTGTGCTCAGACCAGGGTAGCAATTTCACCGCGCAGCTGACAACGCTGCTACTATAGAGGATAGCGCGATACCACACTTTTCAACTCCCAACCACCCACAAAGCAACGGGCTGGTGGAAAGATGGAACGGTACTTTCAAAAGAATGCTCCATCACATTGCTCACAAACGTGGCAGGGGATGGGACAAACACGTGGGCTTATTGGGAGGTACCAAGCGAGACTATAGGACCGACACTGTACGAGCTTATATTCGCCAGAGATGCAGTCGGGTCACTGGTGATTCTTTCCAAAACCCGGAAAAGAGGGTGGACAACCTCCTGCAGGCTAAAGCCTCAATCACACAGTCGTTTCCACCAAAGCCCCTCCATCCTGGGAAAGGTGGCACTATCCTTTCAACAAGCCGCCGCGCACACTGTTGGCCAGTCAGTCACACGACATCCTGCTTTCTGTTTTGGACTTCCGGCAACCATTACTTTCCCAAGCCGTTTCCACGCCACAGCTGACGTGCTGTTGTACCTACTGGTGAAAAAGACGGCCAAAAAAGGGAAACAAGCTTTTCAGTGTTCCTTCTGGAACTGAAAATGAACCTCAAAGGAAGATCTTGCTTCACCGAATCAGTCGAAAAGATTTCAGTCCGAAAAGATCCGCAAAGTTATGCGAGGTAGGTGCTCTGTATAACGCTCACTAGAATGCAAAAAGGCAGCTGCTTAGAGCAAGTCAAGCACTCCATCCCACAGTAAGCGCAAGCAATGTAATAGCGAGCGCAACACTGCCGACTCGTCATGCATGGACGCCCGTGCTATGAAAGCAAGCGTCGTTCAAAACAGCCTGCTCCTGCTCCTGCTTGCAGCATCAGCTTCGCTCCCACTTACGGGTGCTTCTGCAACTGGGGGCTAGTTCAGACGGAAGAGGACGAGGATTTTCTTTACAAGATAATCTGGAGAGATGAGGCGAAGTTCTGCCGGGACGGTAACGTCAACTTGCACAATGCTCATTACAGGTCGGACGAGAACCCCCATTGGCTAAGGCAGCATAATCACCAGGTCAAATGATTCGTCAATGTGTGGTGTGGCATTTCGGGCAACGGACTGATCGGACCCTATAGCTTTTAAGGAAGCCTTAACAGCAACGACTACAAAACAAATATCTTGGACGGAATCATGGACAACTTTGCCAGCGACCTGCCGCTCGCAGTCCTTCAAGAAACATGGTTTCAGCACGACGGCGCACCTCCCCACTTTGCGGCTCGTGCTAGAACATGGCTTGACGAGAACTTTCCAGGTCGGTGGATCGGATGCTCGGGACCTATGTTCTAGCCTACGAGGTCCCCCACGAGGTCCCTGGGGGTACGTTAAAGACCAGGTTTATTCCACAGAGCCCCTTGATCTGGCTGACCTCAAGCGAAGGATAGTCTCCGCATGTGCCAGCATGCGGAGACTATCCGTGGCGCTTAACAGCGCTGCGAGCTCTGTTAAAAAAAGGATCGTGCTGTGCATTGCAGCGGAGGAAATACACGTTGAGCATTTTATTTAAATGTTCCTTTCCGTCCAGCTATGCTCAGGGCATGTATACTAATTGTACCAGTTATTGTGTCTGGGTGACGAATTAATTCAGTCTTGTCATGCAAACCATTCATTCTTGACTTTATTTCTACCACTGCGGAAGTCAACCGGTATCAAAATATGCGATCACAGAACTCATTACTTATCTAGCTCTCAGTACAAAGCTTGTTTCTTTATTTTATCATGCTAAATGACTCGTAACTGATGTAGCGCGCCTGGCGAGGCGCCTCGTGCGGGTTCATCAGATGACTCGTTCAGTATCTGCCCAGCAGGCAAATGGAAACCGTGAACATCTGCAAGCCACTGTCAATCAAAATCATAACGCGAATTTCGTCACTGGGCGTCCCCGCCAACGTAGGATGGGGGTTCTGCTTCCGGCGCTCCTCACACCATTTGGTTTCAGTATCGGACGATTTCTGGAGCAAAAGTAGGAGATGAATATCTCAAACCACGAACCCGATTCACGATTTCTAAAAGCTGAGCTCGCTTTGAACATTGACTGCCACCATTTCTCTAATATAAACATGTGCCCTAAAGCCCCTAATTAAAAAGTGAATTAGTCAATTTTAGTTAATTAACCATTTTACAGTTGTATGATCTCTTGAATATAATGTCCGTCAGGCCGTATAATTCACCTCCGCAGACAGCATTAGCCTAGGTTTCATGGTTTTTAAAGAAACAATTAAGTTTAAAAAAGACGCCCTGTATATATGCATACTTTGTCCACACTTTTGGGTTTTCAATGATGTAAGCACTTATGAGTGCATCAAGATTTTTGTTGCATTCTTATTCTTTTAAATCGGCACCTTCGCGCTATTTAGGACAAGTTCTTTTTACTATCTCTTTTTCTCTGCTGTGATGTGTTTTTAGGGCTTTGAGTGTCGCCTTAACTTTTGTTCTTTTAGTAAAAAGAAAAGTTTTTATTTCCCAAACAATGTTTTCAACTCAGTTCCTCCCACAGTGAGTTTGTCCAAAAGGGCGTGGCCCCAGCACCCAGTCAGCAGTCCTATCAAAATATAAATTTGTTTTCATAGGAATTGGGTCTTTATTTGCTTTAATTCGCTCGGACCTGTGACACCAGGACTACACCTCGAGGCAACCCCGCTGCGACTGCAGCACCTACACGGGAGAAGCTGTCAAGCCCAACGACGTGCTTCACGTTGACGTTGAATCCAATGACAAGAAGCAGCTGTTACCACTCTACGTTGTGCCACAGGACGGACAAGCACTTTAGGGATGAGAGTGGCTTCAGCATATTCAGCTTGACTGGGCCCACATTCGAGACGTCCACGCCGTCATGAGCACTTCCTCTACTTCGTTGCTGCAGCCAGCAGTGCTTGACAAGCTGCTGCAAAAGTACAAAAGTGTTTTAGCGACGAGTTCGGCTAAATCCATGGGTGAGCGAGCCAGTCTTCCTTTTCGAAAGCGAGTTGGGGGTCCGGCTCCAAATAGATCGAGGAACATGCCTGACAACAAGTCATGGCCGGCCGAAGTAGACGGTTGCAGATTGCCCAACAACGAAAATGAGGGATCGAACAAGGAGGCATCTGCCTATGCACACGTTTGCCATTTGCAAGTCGTAGAATTCCGGAATCGTGGACAGGAATCGTCCTCCTAAGCTGCCCAAAGGAATTTCACTACGCTGAGTATGAATTGGATGAATTGGGTGCTAGCATCGATGAAAGCAGAACAGCCTTGAAAAGGCTGCTAAAAATCGAGGTGCCACGGTTAGGAAAAAATGAAGAGGCTCCAATGACTCCAGTGTTCATGAAAGGAAAAAACACTGCTCGAAGAGGAGGTTGCTACGCCGCAGCATCACAGCAACTGCATCGCTAAAGAGAGCTCAAGCTGCCTTCTGTGTGTGCGTGTACGCGTTGTGCTGCGTTTCAGGGTATGTGGCCAGTGAGATTCTCCAAAAAACGGGGTGCACGATCTGTGTTGAATATTTGACTTCCACCAAGACATTCGCAGGGTTGGACTCAAGAAGGGGCTTCACTCAGCAGTTTGACTGTGGTGGGCTACTCTACCTGTCCAGCAAATGTGCAGATCTTATCATCTCGTTGAGACTCATTCACTGCCTTTTTGAGCACCAGAAAGATCACTGCTACAAGGATGTACGACCTGGCTAGTTTTCTCCAAGCTGTGGAGCTCCCAAAACTTGGCTGTTGCACGCATGAAAGAGCTCACACTTCAAATTGTTAAGTTTTATGTTCTCCTCCGATTTCGTTTTTATGCGAAGTCACTGAACCATGACAGAACCTCCCTAATTCGGAGAGCGACTGCAGTACCTGAGGATCTGGAGGTGCAAATGAGCACAAACCCTCCAAAATTTTAGAGCGTGCTGAACCTCAGAGGGTGCAAATGATTGAGCACAAACCCTCTGAAAGTGTTGTGTATGCTGTACATTTTCATGATCTTGTTTTAAATGTCAACCTAAAAGAAAACAAATATGCAACAATAAATACCTACAGTACGGTGCTTCATGTTTCTGTACAAAATGTGAGACCTTCAATTCAATCACAAGGTTTGGCAGATATGCTGGGGAGCGTTGATGTACTGTGGGGTCCTGCACGAAGATGCACTGCCTGGTGATTCTGGAAGCTGCTCAACAAGCAGCACTCAAGGAACTTCATGTAGGACATCATGGAATGCCAGCATGCCAAGTTTGGGCTCAAGAGGCCCTTTACTGGCCAGGAATGACACAAGATGTGGAAGACATGGTAGACCACTGCATCACATGACAGCGCCACATGCCTGCAAACCACCACCAACCGCTAATGGACATCCCACTGCCATCTCTGCCATGGCAGAAACTGGGAATTGATATCTTTTATCTGAATGAAGCATGACACTTGCTTATGGTCGGTTACTACTCAAAGTATGTTTAAGTAGAAAGGTTGTCTTCAACTGTGGGCCAACCTGTCATCACCAGTCATAAGATGTATGCACAATTTGGTATCCCAAAAGAGATCATATCGGACAACGGTCCTCCCTTTGACAGCAGGAATTTGCAGACTTCAACGCCTTAAAGGAGGAGGTGGGGATCGACCAAAGCTGCGTTATTTATGGGAGGATTTTGCTCAAATTCGGAACATACAGAGATAATGGCTATGCCATAATACAGGAATATTTTCATTGTCATATATCTGCTAACATTTTATTTACAATATTTTACTTTTCAAAAGCTGGTGGAGCGCCTTCAGATTTTTCAAAACATAATAGAGAGTCACTTCGACTTTGAGTGGATGCCCAAAGGTATGCTACACATCATGACATTCCTGCTTTTTAAATTTTTTTTTGTTATTTTTAATCATAATTTTTTTTTGTCACACTGAGACGAACCCACATGAAATTCTTTCAAAATACGGCTTCATAAATCTTAGGAACATTGCTTTAAGAAACTGGGAATGTCACGATGCATACAATACTCTAAGGAATATTACAAAACAAACGGAAGACAAATAGCCCAAGGGGCTCCCAAGATATCGGCTCCACGAGATGCGCCGACAGTCAAATATAATGTTCAGAGAAAACGAGGCCTAAAGTTCAAAGATGAATAGCACGCCTTAAAACCCCCCAGGGTTATAGTCTTTTGTGTCCTTTTGGACACGGCACTTCTTAGCCCTCTGTCCTCTGGCGTGGTGAGCATGTGCAGCTTTCTTCTGCCTTGCGGCGTCCTTCTCCGAGGCCCTGCGGAGCACCAATCCTCCTGGCTGAATGCCAAGGGAGGAGCAGAACTCCCTGTAGGCACGTGAGTTCCCAGAGTTGAAGCGGCAGATCGCCTCGCTGACGGCAGTCTCTGCTGCAATCAACGACGCATGCTCGTTCTTGGGCAAGATGGACCAAATCACAGAGTGGAGGCTCTCGGCTGCAGTCTGAGTTTTTCCACCGATGCACCGTTGGAGGAGCTGAGGCTCTGAAAGGCGCTGGTAGACAGGCAGGAGTAAGGCACCAACACGACTCGTGAGCTTGTATTTGTGTGCTGGCTGTGGTTTCCCTTCGGCTTCTGCTACTCGGTGCCTGCACCAGCTGAGGGGACCGGGAGGACAAAGGTCATGATGCAGCTGTTCATCTGTCGACGTCACATGATGGAATGTCGCCATCACTGCCTTTTGCATTCCGTCGACATCAGAGTTGTTACGAAGGGCCATCCCGTAGTAGCTAGTAAGCCGCTTGATTAGGTCCTGGGTGAGGCCGCCTCTTCCCCCCGAGAGGCTCCCCCTTCTTGGCCTTGGAGACTAGAGATCGCAGGGCAGAACCCATCCTCTTTTGTACATGGTTCACGCAATCCTCTTTCGTGAATGCAATGAACCCGTATGTCTCGTCCTCACTGAGTGCTTGAAAGGTTCGGCTGTCACCGTCACAAACGATGTTAGTGTATCTCAGGTCATTCTTAGCCAAGGAACGGCGAAAGAGCATTAACGCAGCTTCCACTTCCATTCTTCCCGACTTCACATCAGTGTTCTTCTGGCACGCATGCTCTTCTTTCTGGCCCAGCGTGCATGCAAGGCACAAGTTTGATAGCACGACGGAGTCCAACACCAAACCCGTGTAGAATTCAATCACAGTTCCTACTCCAATGTGTGAAGTGTGACCGCGGGTCATCCACGTTCCATCATAAACAAGTCACATTTTTTGTGAATGTGCCATCCATCTCCTTATAGACCTTCCGCACAGCTTCCACAGCATCTCCAAAGACACTTGCTGCAGCTGCTTCTGAAGCAGGTCTGAAACTTTCCTTGAGGTGGCCCTGAAACGTCTTATGATGCAATCCTCGGTGGGACACATTCATCACTGACCAAAAATCCGTGAGGGCTGTGGAACCTTTCCCAACTCCCTTGATGGCTTGGATGGACCGGAGGTTGGCTTCAAAAGCTCGGCCTTCTTCCTTCCGTGGGGATGACCACTGGCTCTCGAGGGCTCCGCATGTGGAACACGTAAGGATCATCTTGACAGCTAGGCCACCCCTTGTGCCTCGCTCGATCGTCAAGCCTGGTCGCGAGCACTCTTGGCAGGGTGTGTTCTTTAACAGCGCATTCAACGCCGCGATTTGAACTAGAATGAATTCATCGGCTGACTCTGATCCAGCGGGTGGCTCTGGTGCCGCAACTCCTTTATTATTGCCGGTAAGGAGCATTTTAGGTTCCGTTGCAGACGCAGAACTGAGTGAATCGCGAACTGCCGCGGCGCGATCGCGGGATGATTCCGGCGACAAGAATTGCGACTGCAAATGAACTTGGATCGTGCGGTTGCTGCACGTCGAGTGTGCCGCGTCTGGGATAGTGGCTGCATCCGCGGAGTCAGCCACCGAGCGCACGATCTCGGGGGCGGCAGCAGCGGCGGCATCCATCGGCGCGTCAACAACGGGCACTGTTGCGGGCTCTGCCGCTTTCAGGCGTTTCACCATCGGAGACTTCCCTTTGCGAGTGCCGAAGCGATGGGTAGTCCAGTATTTCTCCTTGAACGAACGTTGATCCATGATCGCGAGTTGAAGCCACAACGAAACCAATAGAAACGAAACAAAACGGTACAACCGCTAAACCTAGGTACACTCCGCGGTACCGAAACCTCGGAACAGCCACCGAGGCGAAAAACGAGCGCGCAACGCTCGCGGCAGAAGCGTTGCTAGGGGCAACCGATGCGTCAGCCAATTACGAAGCGCGCTCAAGCACGTGACAACGGGGAGCCAATTGCAGGACCGGGAATCTGTCCCCGGGTGCCTCGGTTTTTTCTTTTTTGCGTGCTTGTTTCTTCTCAGAGGAGAGGGCTGACGACGGGAGTGGAGCGGTTGTGAAATGCGCTTTCCAACGATACCAAGATGGCCGCGCCCGTTCGCTGCGTGACGGCGGCGCGGTGGTTGGAAACGCGCGCATTTTTCGCGGTTCTGAAGATTTTCTTTGCTATCCGCGCTGATATAAACACTCATTTAGGTCATTTAGAGTTTGATCTTGAGCATAAAACTTTGTGATTGCACGAAAGAAGACCCAAGCATGCCGAAACTTCAAATTTCTTAAAACGGATTTTTTTCACATTTTTCGGGAGTTGATCCCCGCGTCCCCCCTTAAAGGACACATGCAAAGAAAAAAAACATTTTTTTTAAACAGCTTAGATGGAAAAAGAATATTATAAAACAATTTTACAACGAAGAAAAAACAATTTTAGAGCTATATTTACGGCGCTAAACGAATTTGTAGTTGGCGCCCGCCGGAGCTGCCGCTGGTCACGTGGTAGGCCCGCGCGCCACCGCCCTGCGTCGCCGGCGCCGTAAAGCCACGCCGCCGCCGCACGCTGAGCGTTGTGCGAACGCCGCTTCAACGCGTTTCTCCACGCCGCCGTCGCCGCCGCCGCACAAGTTTGTCTGGTTCGGGACGCCGCCGCCGTCATCTGACCGGCGCACAGGTCGATCACGTCTGCTTGCGCTTTTTCAGAAGTTTCCTTTGGGCTCTAAAAGTTACTTATTCATCTTAGTTTTTTGTTATACTTCAAACAAAGCTGAATAAGTTACTTTTAGAGGCCATAGGAAGCTTCCGAAAGAGTGCGAGCACCACGTGACAAATATGGGCCCGTCACGTGATAAATAAGGGCCACTTTTCCGCGGCGCCCGCGGCGCCAACTACAAATTCGTATAGCGCCGTAAATATAGCTCTAAAAATTTTTTTTCTTCGTTGTAAAATCGTTTTATGATATCCTTTTTCCATCTAAGCTGTTTAAAAAAAATGTTTTTTTTCTTTGCATGTGTCCTTTAAAGGGCCCCTGAAAAGAAAAAAATTTTTTTTTTAAAAAACAGTTTGGTTGGGACACGCATGTCAAAAAAATAAATTTTACGCGAAACAAAAAAAATTTTTAGAGCAATATTGACTGCGCCAGACACAATTTAGTCAGTAGTCCCCCCCTTTCCACTTGTTTTCTCTCTCGGCATTTCGGGCGTGTGGAGGAGAGGTACTTCCGCCTCTTCGTAGTGGATTGGCTTGGCTGCGCCCCGTACGAGAGCCATTGCTACTTCCTGTGTCTGCCGGTCGCACGTCGTACCGTGCACGTACCGTGGTCACCGTTGTGCCGTGGTCGTACACACAGTACATAGTCGTCGCGATGGACCCCTGCCTGAAGCGTCGGTTGCTTCAACGCTGCCAGCAGCTGGGCCTTCGCCCGTATGAGGACACACCTCACCAGCTGGATGGCCACTCTGGCGCCCGTGTTGTCAGGGTTGCGTCCCCGTGGCGCTTGACCCCCCATGTTTACCGTAATATAAATGAATACGCTACCAGCCACCATCCGTATCGAACTCCACCAGCCATCATCCGTATCGGGGCTCCCGCGCCCCCGGCCCCGCCGGTCACCACTTGTCATGTGAGACCCCTCGTCTTTTGTGCAGGCCCGCATGGGCTCTGCTCTTGTTTATTTCACGGGTGACAGCCTTTCTTTTTATTTACTACATTTTGGCGACGAGTCGAATTACTACAAACTTCGCTGTAAAGAAAACTTCATCACTCGCCCATTGGCTGTTGCTCCTCAGGACGAGCTGCGACATCACGGTCAAGTTCTGGCGATAAAGTTTGGTGCATGCTCGTCAAAATTGTGCAGTTTGCCTTGACGTCAGAATGTCGTCAGAAGTTGTATCCGTGAAGAAAACTTCGAGAGTTTGGAAGCTCGAAGTTGGGGAAGTTTATTGGTAGAGATGGCAAAACTTTGTTGCAAGCTGCTAATCTCCCAGCGTGCCAACAGAGTGTTTCGAGAGCACCACGAAGCTTTTCTGCTCTCGGACGATAAGTTTGTTGCGAACTACCGACTAACGAAGGGAGCGACGAGGTGGCTGTGCAAGCAGCTCCGCCTCGACTTTCAACCGGACCGCACGACCGTGCGCATGATCACCGTTGAGCAACAGACGTTGTGCGCCCTGCGATTCTTTGTAGCTGGAGGATTCCAAGGAATGGCGGCTAGCGATGAGCACTTGGCGGTGAATCAAAGTATGGTGTCTTGGGCACTCCACGCCGTCACGAGTGCAATCGTCGAGCACCTGGCGGATCGCTGGATTCGTTTTCCAGCAACGGAGGAGGAGAAAGCCAGAGCGAAGGAGGGCTACTGGGGAGTCACCAAAATCAGCGGCGTTATCACCACGTAATAGGCGATTTTGCTGATCCAAAGTGTTTGAGAGCTTTCAGGGAAAGATATGCATGCAGTTTTGAGCGGCTGTCGAAGGACGACGGCTTGTGGAATGCTCGGGACAGGAGTGTGTTTTGCGCCGCACCTTTTGCGCCACTGAACTCACTTTTCGTGAACAGTAGATTTGCCTATAACTGGATACAATAACCCTATGATGTCACAGGTTGCGTGCACAGCACCCAAATCGCCATCAAGGGCCCATGTTTGAGAACGATCCTCGCTTCACCAAGGCAGCCTACTGTTGTAGGTACTACTATGCCCTGAACGCGATGATTGAGTACTGAGTTTCTCTACTGTGTGTGTGACCCGGCATCGAGAGGCGTCAGTGTCTAGTATGATTAACCCGTCCAGCTGCGTCAGTTTGTGACAGAAATAACTATTTTGTCCCTGCCGATCACCCAAAAGTATATTTTTGGGTCAATTCAATATTCACAGTTATGAGCCTACCTTCCCATGTTTGTGACGCTGGCTTCAAGATTCAAAACGTCGATGCCATGGTTCCTGGCTCAGTCTGCGACTCCTTCGTGTGGAAATGTTTCTGAAAGAGGCCTTCTTGCAAAGCCACTTCATTTGTTAAAGGGCAGCTCTGCCGTCAATTTGAGCGCTTTTATCGAAACATATTTTCGGAAAGGGTACTAAAAATTTAGCCTATAGCAGCGGTTAAATCATTAAAAAAACTGTTTACATAATTTATAATCGTTAAAATATGCTGAAACCGATACCGAAACTAACTTGCCACTCGACTGGTCCGCCATTTTGATGTGACGTCACATATGGTATAAACACTTGCACGTGTGCAGTTTGAGCCTGGCCAGTTTGGCAGCAGGTCACCGTTATGTGTTTGTGCCGCGGATAAAAATGGACTCATCAGGCTCGTCTGAATCGAGCAACGATGAGGATATGCTGCTAGATTTTGAGGACGATGACGATAACTCGTTCTCATACGATCCGCCGGCATCGCCTCCGAGGAAACCGCCAGCGGCGGCTGCATTCGTGATCCGCCGCCATGTGGACCCAGATGCCGCTTCCGAAGCGGAATGGTAAGGCAGCTTTTGTTGCTAGTACGCCAAGAAAAACTAATCGACGTTATGCCTTTTAATTGGAGGCACTTTTTGTTATATCTTGGGGTCTGACAATAGACGGTTTTTGTAGACAGTGTTTTCAAGCGATGCTTCCGTAGCGCAAGATCGCGTCGCCACTTCCAAGCATGCTCTCGCGCGCGCCCGGAGTGGTAGCGGGCCTCTGAAAACTATCTACTAAAACTCCCTATGGACAGAAGGCACGAGCGCAGGTACGGAAGATTGTTAGGGCCTCGTAACCTCAATTTTCCATTCTCGCGCTGTAAAAGCGTCGTTTGAGACATCATTCGCGCATGTAGCTTCGGCTTCGTGAACGTGCATTTCATCCGCGCACACTCGCGTGTGGCTTGGGCTGATTACCGCTTACTTCCACAGGCGCTCTTGTGGCGCTTGTAGGCTGATGCTGCCGGATGAAGACCTGTGCTGTGGGGAGATTGCGAGAATGCCCCCCTACTACGGGACGGGTGCGTGACGAGCAACGTCTTATTCGACCGGTTATGCCTTCAAAGAGACCAGATGGAGGTTCACGCGCGGATCATGGAGCACTTCACTCCGACAGAAATGGAGACGTACGATGGAAACCGGTATGCGTGTAGATGATATGACTTTGGTGGTTATGTGAGCACTTTGGGAGGCTACTAGCAACCAAAGTATTTATGAAGTTTACATTTGCTGACCCAGAAATTTCCGTGCTAATGTTACTTATTCCCTTTCAGAAAACTGAGGTATACGGCATACCGGATCTTCGTAAGCTGGGTGTGGGGCTACTGTGGAAAGTCACGAAGACACCACTTTACCAGGTTGCGTCCTGCGGAGTATTCGAGAACAGTTCCCATCATCTAGCTACGAGCTATTTTCATGGGCATAAGGCGAGTATGTCAACTTTCTTTTTAACTTGTTTGTTGTGAGCCTACTGCCAAGCATACTATTGAGTTCATTGAAGTGAAAATTAAAGCCCTCCAAGAACCTAGAATTGCTATCCTGATAACTAGCTCAGGGAAGGGCTATAAGACATCTTGGTGGATGCAAGGGCCTGCTACATTTAGTAGTATATCGACGACTCACACCGGCAGGGCCGAACCCCTGACAACTCAAGAAGACCGTCGTCACCATCGTCATTAATTTCCCCTCATTTCTTAGTCACTGCCATTTGAGGGGAAATGAAGGGTGCTTCTCATTCACACTATTGTATAGTAAAAGAAAATTACAACAAATAAGGGCTTACATGTTTATTTACTCAAAAGTAAGACTACAAAACAAACTGGAAAGTTAGGCAAGTTGGTAGGGGGTCATTATGGTTACAGCAAGAAAAAGATGAGGACGAAGATGACAAGTCGAGCGTTGATTAACTGTTTTATTTGGAAAACAAAATATGAGACCTCACTCTGGGCGGTTTAGCGCAGGCACAACCACCCAGAGTGGATCAGTGATAATAAAAAAAATGAAAGCCTACTATCAGAGGGTTTCATTATTACTGTTTTTAGTGTACACCAAATTTTAATGCTTAGGTTAGTGCCCCAAATGAGCACCTCCCATAACACTAGTAGCCTCCCGATTTAAAAAAAAAAAAAAAAAAAAACAGCAAAAACCAGCGATTGCGTATTCGCGCTAACAGTGTCGCTATCTGTGCAGTGCCTGTGCACAACCGCCCAGAGTGATGTGTTGTGTTTTCCAAATAAAATATTCAGTCGTTACTCAGCACTCGTCTGGTCCTCTTCCTTCGTCGTCTTTTAACTGCCATCTGCATCAGCAGGTGGTAGAGAGCAAGAATGGTGAGTCAGCTAGCCGCACTCATTACCAGAGTGTAGGTGTGGTTGTAATGCTTTGGCTAATCAGTGTATGTTGTTAGTGACAATATCTCAATTGTAGTGCACTGTGCTGCACCCTTGAGTTAAAGGGGCCAAGCAACAATGTCTTGACTTCGGTCGAATAAGTAGTGGTCGTTGTTCCCCGTTACGTGTGGATTAAAGAACTGAAAATAAATTTTGCCTACACATGCTAGTTCTTTAGAAAAAAAAAGTAAAACAACTGACGTTTTCGGCGCCTCCAAACCACCCTTAACTCTCGCACTTTATTTTTTCTTCCGAGTGGCGTGCGCAGTGACACACTATGGGGATAGAGAGTATCCGGTTAGGATCTGAAAGCCTTCAGCGTGCACGGCCTCTGCTTGCGATTCACATGGCGACCTTGAAGGTTGGTCTGAGACTGAGCGTTTTGGAGAGGGGGAGAGAGGGGGAGAGGGGGGGTGGGGAGCAAAGTGCTTGCCTTTTTGTATGGAAGTTCAACTGACGTAGTAGCACGAGGTGAGGCTTAAAGGGACAATGAAGACGATTTTATTAATGTCTTTTAAATGGTGTTTTTAGACTTCTTGGGAACCTGGCATACTGCCCAATTTTTTATAGACATTTGTGATGCGTATTTCTGTACCTACGAAAGAATTGAAGAAACCGAAACTGAACTATCTGCATTCTCATTTTTGGGCCTCCAAAAACGGAGGTGACGTAGGAGTGACGTCACATGTGAATAGTCGGTACCGGTAGCATTTAGGGCATCGAGACTCTGGTTACCGCGGTGGGTTATAGCAGCGCAGGTGGCGCGGTCGTTTCGTCGGACCAACATGAACGGCAATGCCGCTCTCGCGAGCGAATTCGGGCTCCCGTTCAGTGACCTGACAACAGAACGGGAGATGCTCCTGAGGACGCGGAACTCTGGAATGCCTCTTTACGAGGACGATCACGGGTCTTCAGTCGACCGTTTGAACATCCTTCAACAGCGCACAAATTTGGCATGACTACCGCTTTGCAGAATCATCCCTCGAGTGCCGTGTTCCAAAAGTAAACACGGCACCGACATCTGAAACCAGAACCAAAAGTCTCGCGCGTGTTCCGCGCTGTGTTCTTTATTTTATATATTTTGTTTGCCCATAGTTGCTCGTTGCCCGTTTCGCGTGCAGTGTAGCAAAGAGAAAAATAATTATGGTGTTTTATTTACGGCTTCGTTTTTACTTTATTTACGGTTTAGTTTATTTACGGTTTAGCTTTTACCATGCCAGTGATGGTTGAACCAGCTCTGACCTACTTCCGGAAGTTTATAAGTATGGAAATGATCACATCCCTCGCTGAAGAGACTAACCTGTACAGTACCCAGTCTACTGGACATTCACTGAACGTCACAGAGGCTGAACTGGAGCAATACCTCGGGATATACCTGATGATGGGACTTGTGCAAATGCCCCGTGTGCGATGTTACTGGGAAAATGGGACAAGGTTTCCCGTGGTCGCTGATGTGATGCCACGGAACAGATTTGAGAAGCTGATGAGACTGATACACTTCACTGACAACCATCAAGCCACAGAAGACACAAAACGTGACAAAGGTTGGAAAATCCAAACATGGGTAAATTCACTACAAGAAAACCTCCAGTCAGTCGAACAAGAAGAACTGAACAGTGTGGACGAAATGATGATTTCCTTCACTGGGAGGTGCCCCATGAAGCAATACATGCCCGCGAAACCCAAACCCTGGGGCATAAAGCTGTGGGGTCGCGCTGGCTCGTCTGGTTTTCTGTATCAGTTCGACGTCTACCAAGGCCAAGCGAAACAACACTACCTGTTTGGGTTGGGTGGTGATGTCACGCTTAGGATGTGCGAGTTTCTTCCACAGCACAAGGGTTACAAAATAGCTGCCGACAATTACTTCACCAGCTTAGATCTTGCGACTGAGTTGTCGAAGAGAGGTCTGGGGTTCGTAGGAATGATCAGAAAAAATCGTCTAAAGGACTGCCGACTAAAGTCAGAAAACGACCTGAAAAAGGAGGGACGTGGTGCATTCGATTATGCGGTCGACAATCTAAAAAATATAACGGTTGTAAGGTGGTACGATAATAGAGCCATGACACTTGTCTCCAACTATGTGTCCGCTGAACCAGTCGGAATTGTGCGAAGATGGGACAAGAAAAAAAAAAGTTCATCTAAGTACCACAGCCAGGAATTGTAGCGACATACAACCACATCATGGGAGGTGTGGATCTCCTCAACTACTTGGTTGAACTTTACAAGTTCCCCATAAAGTCTCGCAGATGGTATCTGTACCTATTTTATCACACCCTGACGATCGCTACAGTGAATGCTTGGCTTCTGTACTGGCGGCACTGCTCCCAGTTGAACGAGAAGCCTGTCAACCTCCGGCGATTTCAGGCCAGCATCGCGGAGTCCCTTATCACGGTGGGAAAGAAACCAGTCAAGCGGCCAACATCTTCAGTGACTCCGCCTGTGAAGAAGCGCAAAGTCGGTGGAAGTGCTCCCCAGGATGATGTGCGGCTGGATGGAGTCGGTCACATGCCCATCTGGGGTAGCAGCAGGCTGCGACGCAAGTCTTGTCTGCCAGCGCAGAACAGCTTTTCTTACACCTACTGTTGCAAGTGTAACGTAAACCTATGCTACACAAAAGATCGTAATTGCTTTGTTGCCTACCACATGTGAAAATGTCATTATGGTTTTGGGAGTAATGCCCACAGTATCATTGATGATACGAGCTGTATCATGGAGAAATAATGTGCAAATAAAATAAAAATTGCTTTCTGTGAAACTGGGCACGTATTTTGAGCATGAAATCATAATTACTGAATGTTTTCAATGCTCCACAAATCTCTGGGCATTAGCCATTTGATGGCCAGTACCACTCGACCCACATTAGATCAATGTCATAACTTCTATTATGAAAATATTTTCCTGTTAGCCCAGTAGACCGATCTCACAAAGCGTTCCATGCATGCGTGGCGCTGCCATAACTGTAGTTCACTGGGGACAGGTGCCAGTGCACGAGATGGCTAGTGCCGTCTCGTGCTTGGCTCGCACAGAGCTCCAGAGGTGGTGTCGCGCATGCATAAAAACTGCAGTTCCCATGATTCATGCTGACAGCAACAGCCTAACGAAACTAACTGGTGATATCAGTCTATTGTGCAAGATATATACCAACGCAATGGTTACTAACAAGTTCACGTTTGCCCACATCTGGTGCAGGCGCTGCACATGCACAGACCCACACCATATTTAAAGAAGTGAACTGTTTATGCACGTGCCACCCTGTCTGCAGCAATGTGATGTCAGAGCCGCACATTAGTGTATACCTAGAATCGCCACGACAGCCGCTCTTTTGTTTACAAAGGTGTTTGCTTGCAGGTGTGAGAAATGCAGCATACTGGGTGTAGTGGTGTAGCCAGGGAAAGGGGCTTAATGGGCTGAAGTGTCCCCCAGACCCCAAAATGTAGCCAACCCTATAACGTATGTACCGTATTTACTCGCGTAATCCTCGCACCCCTAATGTGAACCACCAAAAATTAGATTTTCCTTTTCCTTGCATAATCCTCGCACCCCCAAAACTGCAGCGGCAAAAGTCGCCTGCTCGAGAAACCCGCATGATGCACGCACTCTCCACCGCCCGCATTTTCCGGCGCCGCTTCGCTTTGTTTGGCCAGAGTCCTTTAATGCTCCAAGTGCCCTAAGGTGCCCTAGGCAGCCTAGCGCCATCTCTCAGATGCTAGTCACACTGTCGTTGAGCCGGTTTCGCGTGTGCGCAACTAGACTGCGTTCGCGCAGCCCGCGGTCGTCGAGAAATCGGGAGGTGACGACGAGGCAACGACCAGCGATGTTAGGACTGATTCGGACTGAGGTCGTTGTCAGCGACGTAGGTAAGTCAAACTCAGACTGTGTTTGCAAATAAATCTTGCTTTGTGTTGAACATGTGGTTTTATTGTTAAGGTAAGTCCTGTTTTGGTAGTTCTCAAACCTTGTAGGTAGCTGCCGGCGCGAAAACCCCGATTTGCAGCCGCTTCGTTTTCTTTTTTTTTTTTTGTTTCTTTTTCTTTTTTTTAAAGCTTTACATTTTTGCGGAAAATTTTTTCCGCATAATTTTCACACCCCCCAACTTTCCACCGATTTCCCGCAAAAAAAAAGGGTGAGGATTATGCGAGTGAATACGGTATGCATGATGCATCTCACATCACTCCACAACTCATGAAGACCCCAATACAACCCCCCCCCCCCCCCCCCCAATAAAGAACAAATTCCTCGCTACACCACTGGGAGATGCAGACACCTTTGTGGCGTGACAGATCGGTTCCCTTCTTTGCCCGACGTTCAGAACGAAGGGTAAGCGTGTGGTGAACACATAAGACAGAACAAAGGTAGCAACAAATCAGCACTTGAAATTGACGTGCAGCGGAAGCCAGAAATTGAAATAATAGCAAACCATTGCAGCTCGCCTGTGCGTTCTCTCTGCAAAACCATTATCAACTCAATGCAGGAGACAGTGGACATCCTCTTGAGCCGTGGTTCCTCAACACCATGCCAGGCAACCCTTCAGTGGGATCCGACACTGCTTGCTTCAACCAGACCCATCGATCAACGAGATCCGTGGTTCAGCGGTGCATCGGCATGTTGAAAAACCGGTGTTAGTGCCTGCAGAGGTACCGAACCTTGCACTACAACCCTATCAAGTCGTGCAGCATCGTCACTGCTTGTTAAATCCTGCACAATGTGTGCTTACTCACCAATGCACCTGAGCCAACCCCCAAGCCAGAGCCAGCCTTTGTCGTTGAGCCAGAGTCGAGTGATTCGAGCGACAGCGACTGTGACGACTCCTTGACTGGGAGTCTTCACGACCGGGGTATGGCGGTTCGCCAGAGGAAAGTATGGCAGATGGCAAGCTATGCGACTCGCAGGGGCTCATCAACATCACCTCAAACTCCTCAACCAGCCTACGCACCACATCGTCGACAGCGGGCTTCTTGTGCACAGCGAGCCCCTGGTGCAGAGCGAGCCCCTGGTGCAGAGCGAGCTCCTCATGAACAGCGAGTACCTTGTGCACATTAGGGACTGCAGACTGCACAGACATCGCACCCAACTTGAGAGCCGCACCACAATGCCAGTGTCAGCGATGTGATTGGTTCGGGTCATTTCGGAGCACGTTTTGGAACAGCCAAAAGTCTATTTTGGAGCAGCACAAAACACCATTGGATCACGAGCAAACTCTTTATTTTACTGCGAATACTATTTCAAGATTCATGCATTGGCTTGTCCAAATAAAAAGAAAGGAAACAGTGCTTCGAATTTGCCTTCTCATTTCTGTGCAACAACTTGCTAGCATCTACAGCGAAGTGTATAATTAAATTTTGAGAGTAATTTAGTTCTGCATCCTACATGTGGAGATATATGATGGTGAAAAATCAGCATGTGGAAAATAAATATGCCATAAAACTACAGCTAAACTTATGAATGGTATTCGCAAGCTTTCATTCGACACTATGTCAATTGAATTTTAATTTAAAATTTATTGGCTGTGTCCACGCACATTTTGGAGCCTATTTAAATGTGCTAACTAAACAATAAAAATAAACCTATGGTGCAGCCCAGCTACACCTAATCACTGTGATTCATCAACCCTTTCCCAATATCAAAGTTCAAACTGCTTTTCCCTAAATCTCAATTAAAAAAAAAAATCATGATTGCAACAAACGATGCGTGCAAGTTGTCAGAACGTTGCAGTCTCATATAAACTAAACAAAATTTTATTGTTCACATTTTACCGCCACGTTTATGTTGTCAATCAGCATTTGCTTTTATTTTTTTTTATTTTTTAAGACACGCCGCAGGGTTGTGTGCCATTCCACCTTGGAAGAGTGTTTACTCCTCAACACAAGGTTGCGCTGCGGCGAAGCCACTCCACGGGCATAGCTTCTCTGTAGTGCACCAGTGCGCGGTGAGAAGCGCGCTCAACGGAACTAATTAGACCACCCGAACAGGCGACAAATAATGAAAAATAACCCAAAACTTCTGAGTACTGTGTCATGATCGATAAGATGTCCAATCACGCGTTTTTCAGAGGGATACACAAAAGTGTTGAATATGTGTGCAAGCTTAACGTAACAACCTGGCAGTGTAGCGATGACTGAGCTATTGGTTTCTGTTCTGATAAAATGAAATGAGTTTTAAAGAGATCAGGGCCAACCGAGAGAACTTCCCATCAGACACCGTTGTTCAGCTCAGTGAGTTCCACGTGAAAAAAGCACTGAAAAGAGCTGTGGCCACCAGCAAGGGTGACAGTGACAAAAAGATGCTGAACAGTCTTTTGGTGAAATCGCGCTGCCAGTGAAGGCTTCAAGGAGTACTTCAAGAAGAACTGGGAATCCATCAGACACATGGGTCCACTACCTCTGCGACCAGCATTTCAATCTCGGAAAAAACACTATGAACTGGGTAGAATGCCAACACTCAAAACTGAAAGCAGATTTGAAGGCCAGTGATAAGATTCACATAGCTCTAAAGTCTATTCTGAAGCTTCGCAACTCAAGATTGTAGAAGCTGAATGCCAGCAAGCCCTCAATTCCACGACACATTTCTTCATATACAAGAGAAGCAAAGAGCTTATTCGCCAGTGTTCATCTCTTCTGACACCATTTGCAGTGGTGGTCCAGCCAGGTTTGAGTTTGGAGCAATATTTGGAGCAGAAAAAATCCCGTTATGGAGCATGTTTGTCCAAACCGCTCCGTCCGGCCATCTGCGGGCCTGACAGAGCAATTCTGCGGGCTGGAATTTCGAAACCCCTGCTCTAGATAGAGGTAAATTAGCACTATACAAAGTCTTATCACGTGAAACGAGAAAATCATCAATAAAAATATTCTGGGTTTTCCCTAATTTATAGACATTTTAGCGAGTTGTACGATCAAGGATTCAGATCATTTGACGTGAAAAAATGAAAAGAATTGTAACCAAGCAGTACCGACCGAGCATGCTGACGAAATGGGAAACATGTGCGAGCACATTCATATAAAACATTGTCACGCATCTGAGCATGAACACGCATAAAAAAAAAAAGAATTACTTCTGCTTGCTAATGTTCAGTAGTGCGCTTCGAAATGCAACTAAAACTGTTAAAACTGCAATGCGTTAGGAATATCGGTAAAATTGGTAACGAACCCTGTGAAACAATGCTGCAGAGTCGGAAACCTGGATTGGATTGTGATGGCCAAACCCCACTAGATTCCCTCAGTTGCCAGACGAAAACGAAAACTCTTCCGCAAACCAATGCGTTTGCAGATGTGTTCACCTTGGCGCAGTTTGCACAATTATTCCCTTCAGGCGCAGCAAGGTGCAGGCAAGCGGGAATTTATCAAAATGGCGCAAATGGCGCAACTGGACCACCCCTGCATTTGCAATTGAGAGTTGTATCCGAAGAACGGCCAGACGCTTCAGTTTCTGACTGCGAAGAAGACTATGCCGTCAGGACACAGAGAGGACTCTACACAGTCACACGCTCCCTGATCCCCTGCACCTGCAAAACATACAACAATGGAAGTGATATGTCGCCATATCATCCTTGTCTCATGGCTGAGAAGACATGCGATAAATGCCGTGCATGCAACTAACTCCAGGGGGCCTAATCTAGACACTTGGCGAAAAAGTCGGCGAGAAATCTGGAGGCCGTGATTGGCCAACGCCGCACTTGACCTTCAGGTGGACAAGAGAATCGCAGCGATTCCTGCCTGCCCAAGCCAGCAAATAGGCCACAAGCTTCAGCACGCATGATTGGAAGAGCCTGACTATAGCGCAGCATCAAGAGGAATTAAATATACCAATAGCCTTGGTCTTCTGAAGAACATGGTGATCTGGTTGCAAAGTGTAGGTCTGACGAATTCAGACGTCGGATTGATTTAATAAGAAGCGTAAAGACAATGTTGGTAAAAAAACAAGATGGTGGAGCATTGAAGCAGTGCCTGCAGTGAAAATGGTGAAGAATGCGCTGACATCCCTGAATGACAGTGACCCATAGTCAAATACCAAAAGCAGCCACATCGCCACTCCTTAGTTGGGTCTGACTAGTAAGTAACATGGTGAATAGTTCCTCACTCTTACTCTTGGATCACTGCTAATCTGCCTTTTTTGTTCAGTCACCTGGTGCAAGAACAGCAGCAGCACGCACGAGCAAGTCGCCAACCTAACGGTCCCACCTAGTGTCACTAAATAAAGCTACGCTTTTAGAGTATCGGCACTCTTTTCTCCCACTGTTTGATGCCACTACGGAGGTCATTTGTCAGTTTGAGTCATGTGACATATGTTTACTCGACGTTGGCCAGTGGGTGCTGCCACTTTGAGGCGTAGTCCCCTCGGTTGGTAAGCACGGGCGTTGCGGGCGCTGTTCACGACGGAGGCGACAGACAAGTTTTGAGATGCCACGCTTCGCCGACTTTTAGTGCCTGACAAGCGCTTAAAAGACTTTTGCAATGCCGTTTTGCTCTGTCGGAGGTTGCTTCACCAAGCGTGAGGACGGGAAGCGCTTGCTGCACTTTCCATTGGGCAGCAAAGACCAACACTGGCTTCGCGCGTGCTTGGAGCTCGTCGACCGCGAAAATTTTGAACCCACGGCACACTCCAGGGTCTGTGAGGTAAGTTCCTTTCAAGCACAACTGTAATGCAGGGTGAGCAGTCTTTCTGAGATCGTTTGCTGTTTCGAAAGATTCGACTCGTCCGTTTCGAGCGGCTGGCTAAGGTGCCGTTGAGAGCTGGCTCGTCTAGCCACTTTTGTTGAGAGAGTTGCTTTTATCAGTACTGCCGTGCTTCTTGTCTTTTGTAGGTCTTTTTGTGTTGGAGGGGGGGGGGGGGGTCAATTTTTAAACCGCCCCAAGCTTTTGTTAACTATTTGGGCTTCAAAGTAAGGAATCTTCTTATGGAAGCTCTCTTGCACGTTTCGTGCACGCACCAGCTCGTAGTAGAAGTTCTCGAACCAGCAATTTGCAATATTGGAGCAATATAACAGTATTGTTCTCACCACACTTTCACGTGTTCGGCGATTTGCAAGTCTTGTGCAGAATCACGCTATAAGCTTGACAATAGAGCTCTTTAACTTGCTAGCCATGCTTTTATACCTAAAAGGGCGAGGGTTTGAAGTATTCAATTGTACTGTGTATCTCCCAGTAAATGATCCTGGGACAATTTTTGTTGTTTAGTAACCTTTTCCTTAGGACCATTTCGAACAGAAGCAATTTGAGGCAAGCAGGGCGGACGATCGAAGACTGCTCAAGTCGAAGCATAGTGATAGCCTTTTGAGCTTGAAGTCGTATCGATCTCAGTCTCGGCCAAACCCCCTGGTTCTACCATCACGCCATGTCTTCAACCTACTGCAGCATGTGGACAAGGTGTTCCGCAGTTGTGAGCACAAAGGGGTCAACATTTCACTTGCATCCCTGATAAGGCCGACTTTGGAATCCCACCAACTTCCAGATGACCTTCCTCGCTGCCATGATCTAGAGAAGCATCTGACCACAGCTTTATTGATGCTCTGATTGCGGATCACCTTCCGAAAGCTAAGCAGCAAGGCAAAGGCCGTCAAGTCAAAATATGGGTCAAAACGTGTTGGCCATAGGAAGCTTCCGAAAGAGCGCAAGCACCACGCGACAAATAACGGCCCGTCACGTGATAAATAAGGGCCACGTTTCCGCGGCGCCAGCGGGCGCCAACTACAAATTCCTATAGCGCCGTAAATATAGCTCTAAAAATTTTTTTTCTTCGTTGTAAAATTGTTTTATGATATCCTTTTTCCATCTAAGCTGTTTAAAAAAAATGTTTGTTTCTTTTGCATGTGTCCTTTAAGGAGCTGGACTTTGTGAAGCACAACCCGAACAAAGAGTCCAGAGGTGCGACGAAGACTGCACAAGTGCATGTGGATGTTTCACAAGCCGCCCTCAAGAGGCTCCATACAAATTTTGGGGAGAAGGACATATTTCCTATGTTTGCGGATGTGATCAAGGAAGCCGCATTTTTGGCCTTGCCCAGGAAGGTTCAGGAGCGTCCTGCCCTGGATGACGCAGCTTGTGTGGCAAGAATCAGCCTACCCATCAAGGAGTCTTGGACCCTCCAAATGCCACCAAATGATCCCTGTGTCGTAACACTTGATCAAGCTCAAAGCCTAGAAGAACAGACACGTGGCCAAAGCAGAAGCAAGCTGTGGCACTCTGAATGAGGGAAAAGGATCACGGCGTCCCAGTTCGGAGACATTGTGAAGCGAAAAGCTGTGGTGAACGAAAAGTTTCTACGAAACGTCTTCTCTGGCACACATGGTGCAACGCACCATATGAAGGCAGGGCTGAAGAATGAGGCAGCTGCCCTGCAATGCTACCAGACCAAGACGAGGGTTCAAGTCTTCAGTGTTGGACTCTGTGTGAACCCCGGCCTTCCCATGCTGGGGGCATCGCCAGATGGCCTGGTTTGGGATGAAGACATTGAAGAGTATGGACTTGCCGAAGTCAAGAATGTGTCCCGGGCGAACACTGCAGGTCTGCAAACCTTCGAGCAAGTGACGGGCAAGGGGTTTGTGAACTTTATCAAAGAGGACAAGATAGACACCAATCATAAGCACTATCACCAGATGACCGGGCAGCTTGCTCTCACGGGACTGGGATAATGCAATCTTGTCGTTGATTGGGAGGTAGACTGTTGGGTTACTCGGGTGCCCTTTGACGAGAAACTGTGGGGTGATGTAATGGTGCCACGGCTTACAGATTTTTTCTGTAAAAACCGAAAAGCCTGAGCGGCGACGTGAAGTGCATAATAAATTAGCTTTTGAAAAGTGAAAAATGTTTGCGTCAGATTTAGTTTCCAAAGCTAGAGATCATGAGAGCATGCAAGAAAAAATTGTAGCCCAAATTGCTGTGCGTATTCTTGTTAAAATGCGAAAAACATTTACAGCAGTACTGCGTAACTGCTGTAAAACTGATCCGTAACTTTTACGTCGAATTAAGATGTTCTTGATTGCGTGACTGTCGTATAATCACGCAAGATTAGCCCTAACGTGAAAACTAATCTTGCACGATCACGTGACACAGTCTTGATCATACATGATCGCGGTACATGTCATCACGTAAGATAGGTACAATACAAAAGGATACTTAATTTCGAATGTATGCTTCTATAAAAAAAATGTTTCACTCTAATCCTATCCCAATGACATGTGCGCGGGTGTTTATAAAAAACGGCTCCTCTCGACTGCACGCGGGTCAAATGAACCAAAATGAACAGCTAACAGCGCGATAGGAATCGGTAGCAACGGTAGTACTCACCCGGGGAACGGCGCACGAAGCGGCGTGTTGTCCATCGGCACTCCCGTCGAAAAAGGCAAAATAAAGGTACAAATACTATATATATATATACAAGAAATATTGCATGCAGAAGAGAATAGAAACACTTAGAAGCAATAAAAAAATAGATAAAAACAGGTAATGGAATCGAAAAACAGGGGATTAAGAGGAGACAAGCGACAAGGCAATGCGAGCTCAAGGCAGAGCGGCCAGGAGAGGGACAGTCTCTCCCATAATTACTCGCGCGTGGGCCGGGGCGCTTGGGGGATTTCGCAAAAGGGCTAGTGGAATTTTTGTAGAGATGTGGAGGGTTTCTTCTACTAGCGGTGGTAACTTGCTTGCAGCGAAACTTACAGGCCATAACGGCTGTGACGTACAAGGCAACTGAGTGAAACATACTCTTTAACTTAATCAACATGCACTAATTTCATTGCGATAGATTATTAAGCTACAACTCAAGACTTCCAGCTATGGGTGTTTCCTGTATGGGTATTTCCTGGCCACCTAATGCACAGTAGGTATGCACAGTAGACCATTTCGGCTCACTGTGCTTGCACGCCATTGCGCCGCGTGTGTGCGGAGCGGTAGTATGCGCCCCTTCACATTCGCACCCTCTTCGAAGAAACTGACGACCTTGACGCCGTCCTAGAGGTTGTCGAGACGTCGTCTTCGACGTTGTCCCCTAGGACGTCATCCTTGAGGTCGTCCTAGAGGTCGACCTCTAAGGACCCGAAGTCATGTGACCTAGGCACCAATTCAGTTTCCCCGCTAAATTTGGCGGTGCGCAATGATAAATACTATCGCATTCATAGATAATCACCCCTGTGGTTTCTACAAATTTGCCTCAATCATCAATTTGCTGCTCTGTAATTATTTTTTTTTCTTCTAGCTGGCAATTTTGGCACTTCAACATTGATTTTATTTTTTTACATTTCCCATCCTGGTGTCTCCTTTTTTTTTCATTTCAAATACCTTTTGTTATCTCTGTTCATACCTCATTTCTTGTGATGGTATTCTTTTATGTATTCGCTCCGTGCAGCCGCTACGGCGCCACTGTCGCTCGCGCCACCAGCGCCTCCCGCGGTCAGATTGGGAATGTATGATACGTTCCCGTGCCGAAATGGCGACGCGCGCGAGTGATTCTGTTGTGCTGTTCTGCGGCTTCAAAAAGATTGATGCCACTGAAATATACTTTAAGAAAAAGTCTTTGAAGTTGGGAACACATCTTTACGCGAACCGTCATGTCTTTGGCGTTAAAGAAGTTATCCACGTCTCGTCTCCAAGTGAAGTAGTGGGGAAATGCGTGGCGCAGATGAAATCTGCTGTCTACGACGTTCGTCTTCAGGTAAGCTTGCCACGGGCATACTGTTTTCGTCTTATCATTTTAAGCGGTGCATTTGTCAAGCCTCTCAACTCTAGGACGGCCGTGGTATTAGATACTATTTTTTCTCCGGCAGCTTTCAGCGCAGCCCAGAGTTATCGTGGGCGCGAGCTGCACGTGCAAAGCCGGCGTGCGCGGCTGGTGCAAACACGGAGCCGCGCTAGCGGTCTTTGTCAACAGCGAGATACACACCGCATGCACAGACAGACCTTGTGCCTGGGGCAAGCCGTCATCGCGGCCCGTTCTCGACCAGCGAAAAAGAGTAGACGAGCTCTTTGCACGTAAGGAACCAAGAAGCGTGATTAAATGCGAAGACCAACAACAAAATATTTGCATCTTTAATGTTCATTTCTTAAGGGGGGAAATGTGGTTCTCCCCCCATTGATTGATTGAATTTAATTTCTGGAATATGGCATTGCCCTCACTATACCTATATTTACATATTATTAACATGGTGCTATTCTTTGCAGGGAATAAGAGTCAGCTGGGTGATCCTGTGGTGCAGCCTGCACCCGCATCAATGCTCCTAAGCCACTTTAGTGAGATAAAATGCCCCCTCGCAGAGATTCTGACTGCAGAAAACAGAGATCCTATTGAAAAGGACTGCTCCGCCTTGTTGTCACAGATGGTGACCGACATTGTGGACATGAATGACAAGGAGATGCTGGTCGGCCTTCTAAGTGGGAAGAACAAAGTGCACCACGTAATGGAGCTCACTAGCCTGACACCCCTACATCTACAGAAACATGATCTAGTCGCCAACCTGGACCGAGAGACTAGGGCGTTGTACGACAGAATGATATCTAAAAATCTCGACGAGATTGTCGAGATTGCCCTTGTTACAAGGGGCCAGGCTGCTGCCAGCAGGTGTATACCGAAGAAGAAATTAGAAAACACTTTTATATCAGTGGAGTTGCTGATATGATTAACTGCTTTATTTTTTTTTTGTCTACAAGTACAGGTGGATGCAAGAGAGAAGAATTCGTATAACCAGCACCAAAGCGCACAGAATCAAGACAAGGCGGACAAAGTTTCACAAACTTGCCACCTCGTTGACCTGCCCCAGGACCTTCAGTTCAGCTGCCACATCATATGGTAAGGACTAGAGCACGGGTGGGAAAAATAGCACCCCCAGGCTATATTTTGCCTGCCCTGTTTATACTTTCATACTTCCACAAGATATCTGATATGTTTGGCATAAACCTCAAAGAAGTATAACGCATAATGCATGTTGGGAAAGCGTAACGAGACAATAAAACCATCGAGGGAATTGTCTCGGAAACTTCTTTGCTATAGTCTCGGCTTCTAAACACATTTCGAAATCCTGCTTCTTGTCCTGTAACAGGAAACAAACATTACAGCTGAACTAGAGCGCTGTGCATGTCATTTATCGGCCTCAGGTTTTAAAAATGATTAGTTGCTTCATTGACATTATGTTGCAAACATTGAGCTTAATGATGACTTGTTCCTTGAACAAAACCAGGCAGGGCAACTGAAGACACAGCAAGGACAGTGTTGGCAAGTGCTCTTGGGGCACCTGTGCATCAGGTAGTGCTTGTGGACCTGGGATGGTTTTATCACAGAGCGAACTCGTGAAAAATATGTACAGGTTGGTCTCGTGATTCATCCGGATCAACCGTGGCTGTCCTGCAGCCCAGATGGCATTGTATGCTGTGACGACGGTTACCGGTTGGTGGAGATTAAGTGCCCGTACAAGCTTCGGGATTCAGAGCTATTGACCACCGCTCGGAGACGAGCTTCGTTCCATACGTAAAGTATGTTGACGGACGCCTCATCCTGAAAAAAAGCCACAGGTACTACACTCAGGTCATGGTGATGATGTACATCCTGGATGTGGTCGAGACATTTTGTTTGTGTATTCTCCTAAGCAGGACATTATTGTCACAGTGCCTCGCGACGAGGAATTCCTTGCCGAGTATATACCTAAACTAGAATATTTTTACTTTCATACATGCTGGAAGCAATTCTGGAACAGCATTGAACGACACATGGGTAGCGCAGGCTGCAGTATGCCATATCTAGGGTTTTGCGTTTTCAGATAAATCCAATAAAATCCGAAAAAACGGTTGCCAGTAAATATTTTGCAGATTCAAATTGATCCGGAAAATTCAAAATGTTTGGGACTGCCAGCTGTTATGAACCCGACCGGCCTTTATATTTTCCCGGGATCTTCTAACAAGTTTCGCGTTTCTCCTTCCTTTTTTTTAGTGTCAACATCCATTTGTAAGTAGGTGTCACAAAAGAATGCCGTTTAGCACTTTATCATAAAAATGAGATAGCCTCCCTACGACCATAGCCGAATATGTCTCGCATTAAAAAAGCTGCTTTACTAAATTCGCAAACTACTGTTTTCTATCTTCCATTCGCTTCGCCGAAGAACTCAGAATTTTGTGAACCATAAAAGAAAGCTCTGTAAAACTTTGATTTTATAGTGAAAATTGAACTTGGAAAAACACCCTCCGATTTCGCTCAAAAATAAACTCTGAAAACGCAGAACCCTAGCCATATGCGAAATTGCTGTCGAGTATCATCATCATGTCGCTTGGAGCCGCTATGTTGGGTGGGTGGGGGGGGGGATCTTAAATCTGTGAATGGGACTAGTCTGCATTCATTTCGTTATTAGTGGTATTGGGAGAATAGATATCTTCGGTCACTGGATTGGTTCATTATATCTGCGCAAAGAAGCTCGTCAATAAACGGTGGTCAATAAGCTCTTTCAAGCAGCATCGTTTTTCACCTGTTAAATTACTGATTGTATTTCTCAATTGTAAATTCTGTCAATTCTATTTATCGTCCACGTGTTGTGGCCCGGTCAAGGCGCACGGGTCGCCTAAGTCATTCAGTTGCGCTTACATACCTTATTTCCTAGTGGCAAATGTTGCTTGTATTGTATGTTGCCAGGACAGGTTGCAGCATCCATGCTGTCGTCGAGGTATGTCTTTGGTTTATTTATTTATTTATTCACTAACCCACAGTGCCAGATGGCATGCTGTTTTCTCAGTACCTTTGTTTCCAGGCCAAGATGTTAATATTCTCTTCGTATAAATGTACTATGTGATGCCTATTTTTCCATATGGCCTATAACCTCATGTAAATAGCGGTTGAAAATCAGCTGTAAATAAATACATGTTCTCAATGGCTGTATATCTACTCTCATTCATCAACGCTCCTGCGAAGTACACATTTTTATTATAGTACTCAACATTACAAGAACAAAGGACATAATTAAAGGGATGTGAAACATAAATGTAAGCAAAAGAAACAAGTCACAGAAGTAGCCCTACAGCCCAACATGCACCACCATCTCCACTTTAGCATTTAAAGAGGACTGCACTGAAAAAGAAATTCCTGGCAGACTTCAACATTACACCATTAGCACAAAGATATGCGATAGAAGCCACATACATATTCAAAACCATCACAAAGAAAATAACTGAGTACCCTTTTTCACCCTGAAGTCACAAATCCTAGGTGCCGGTTGCCTAAGAATGTAATGAGGTTCTGTTCTGTTGAATTATTTCGTAAGGATTGGTGGCTGAAGATTCACCAGCACACAGCAGATGCGCACAATGTCGGTCATGCTAGAAATAAGTTCAGTGGGGACTCTGTTGTTCAGAACATTGAAAATCTTTATCCTCTGAATAGCTCTCTCAACGTGAATTCGCACCTTGGCAACTTGGTATGTCATCTCCATTTCAGCAGACGTAAACTGCAACTGGCTTTTTGAGAAGGGGGGAAACACCATGACTCCATGCTTGCTCTCAACTGGTGCTTTGATCCCCGGGAACCCTTTATCTGCAAGTACTACATCTCCTGGTTCTATACGCTCTAAAACCCGAAACAAATTATGTAGGTGCAACCACTCGGCCCCCATGGAACAAATGAAACGGTCACTTGCTGGGTAGTTTCTATTGAC